>CM077157.1:139899439-139977842 GCA_039583875.1 Platanthera guangdongensis
GTGTCTGTTGGTAATTGGTCAAATGCTACCTAATTTGAAGAAGCCTCACCCAACTCAATGATATAACATCATGAAGTATTGATGTATGTTTGAGTTACTTGTGCAGGTTAGGTATTCACTGGACTGAAGCTAAAACTTTCTAAGTCCATGTGTCGACACCCAGAGGGAAAGTGTAGACACTGAGAAAGCTTGTGTCGACACCCAGACAAGCAGTGTCGACACTTGGAGTCATTGTGTCGACACCTGGGATGAAGAGTCGACACCAGACACAAAGTGTCGACACAAGGAGCTGTGTCGACACTCAGTGAAGAAGAATGCAGAGAAGCAGTGTCGACACTTAGCAGAAGTGTCGACACCCAGAAGAGCTGTGTCTACACCAGAAAGTGTCGACACTTGGAAGTTGTGTCGACACTCAGCAAAATTCTGCAGAGACTAAGGACAAGTGTCGACACCCAACACAATGTGTCGACACTTAACCAGGAGAGTCAACATATGAAGTATGTGTCGACACTCAGCACAATGTGTCGACACACAACCAAAAGAGTCAACACTTGAAGTAAGTGTCGACACTCAGCACAATGTGTCGACACACAACCAAAAGAGTCAACACTTGAAGTGTCGACACCCAGCACAATGTGTTGACACTCAGTTGAAGACTCAAAGAAAGTGTCGACACAAGGAGCTGTGTCGACACTTAGCAAAGAACAGAAATATCTACAAAAATATTCTAAGTACAAGTGTCGACACTAAGGGAATGTGTCGACACTCAGCTGAAGAATCTATATTGAAGACTTGTGTCGACACCAAGAAGCAGTGTCGACACTTGATAGATTCAACACAAGAAGTTGTGTCGACACAAAAGAGATGTGTCGACACTTAGAAGAATACAGTTAAAGAATGAAGAACAAGTACTTGTGTCGACACTCAATTTCAGTGTCGACACATGCAGAAGAATCTGTGTCGAGACATACAAGGAGTTGTGTCGACACCTTGTAGACTTGTGTCGACACTTACACAGCATGTGTCGACACTTGGTCTATAAGTGTCGATACTTAAGGACAGAAAGTCTCGACACTATCTGACAGTTAGAGAATTTCAAGAAGTGACTGGTTGACATGACAGCTGCCGATCCAGCCGGTCTACAGTAACTGTCAGGGAAGTCAGAAGTCTGTTATGAACCGGACCAGCCGGTTACCATGAAGAATGCCTATAAATAGGCACCCACAGTTTACAGAAACGGGGTTACAAGTTGTTGAAGCTATTTGAAGTAATTGATCAGATTATTCAAGTAATCAGAAAAGTGGTACACAGAGTATCAACACAAGAAGATCTGGCAGTCCAACTGCTGATCTAAGAAGTTGGAGAGAGAGAGCTCCAATCAAGAATTCAGTCTTTGGAACTAGGCTGAGAAGAAGGATTCAGAAGCATCTGGATCTTAAGAAGCAGAGGTCAAGGAACAACTGCAGAGGATTCAGACTTATTCAGTTCTACTCAAGAAGCTTTGAAGAAAGCTAAGTCAGTTTGGATCTATCTGAGTTCTTCCAAGAACTCAGCAAGAAACTCTCAACTCCTCTCTTATTTTCTGAGTTGTTGAGTTATTTGTTGTAATACTATTTTAACTTGTAGGATCTTTGGATCTGAGTGCATTGTAAGCCTAAATTTATAAAGGCTGAGGGTAGGGCTTGATAGCCTGAGTGTAGGAGTTGAAGAACTCTGAGTGTAGGCCTTGATTGGCTGAGTGTAGGCCTGGGTGGCTGAGTGTAGGTCTTTGTGGCTGAGTGTAAGGCTTTGGGCCTGAGGTGTAGGAACCTATTTGGGTTCTGAGACAGTGAAGAAGTTTGGCCGAATCTAGTTCACTGCTAGATAGGCGAAGAGGGAAAGTGGATGTACCCAAAGATTGGGGAACCACTATAAATCACTGTGTACTGTGCTGTGAATGTGCTGTGTATGTTTGATTATTGCTGATTGCTGAAATAGACTACTTAGAAATCTGTGATATAACTGTTTGGCTGCCAACAATGTTAGAAAAGGATTAAGTCACCTATTCACCCCCCCCTCTAGGTGTTTAGGTACCATATCTACAAAGCTAACACTGCATGTCATGTTATAAATAGGGCTACCATCACTACAAAGCTAAACAAGACCCCCTATGAAGTTGTGAAAGGCAGGAAACCAAACCTATCCTATTTTAGGATCTTTGGTTGTAAATGCTTCATACTTAACAATGGGAAGTCTTACATAACTAAGTTTGCTGCCAAGTCCCAAGAGGGAATTTTTGTTGGGTACAGCAACAATAGTAAGGCTTATAGAGTATACAACTTGACTACACAAGTTGTAGAGGAGACTGTGCATGTAGTTTTTGATGAGACAAAACTTATTAACAATGAGTTGTCTAGCAATATATGCAGCCCCACAGGTTTGACAAAGAGATTGGACAAGCTTACTATAGAAGAGATGCCTGCTGCAAGATAGTAAGTAGAAGGCAATAGCAGTTGTCCAGGGGGAGAACTACATGTACCAATAGCTGAAGAAATACAAGAAGTACAGCATGATGCAGATGCTGAAGAAGTTCAACCTGAAGTTAGGATGCCACCAGCCACAGGCATCTAAGAGATCATCCAGTAGAGCTGATTATTGGAGATCCAAGAAAAGGTGTTCAGACAAGGAGCAGAAATCAGAATGCTGCAGTATATTCTAGTTTTCTGTCTCAAGTAGAACCTAAGAAATTTGAAGAAGCTATACAAGATCCACAGTGGACTGAAGCTATGCAAGAAGAGCTTAATCAGTTCAAAAGGTGCAAGGTTTGGGAACTGGTTCCTAAACCTAAAGACCACAATGTTATAGGAACTAAGTGGATCTATAGAAATAAGTTAGATGAACAAGGGGTCATCATTAAGAATAAAGCAAGACTGGTTGCTAAAGGATATAGGCAAGAAGAAGGTATTGATTTTGATCAAACCTTTGCTCCAGTAGCCAGACTGGAAGCCATAAGAATGTTCTTGTCCTATGCAACCTATCAAGGATTCAAGGTATACCAAATGGATGTCAAGTCAGCATTCCTAAATGGTAATTTGAAAGAAGAAGTCTATGTGGAGCAGCCATCAGGTTTTGTTGATCCAACTTTACCTCATCATGTCTATAGACTTAGGAAAGCATTATATGGTTAAAGCAAGCCCCTAGAGCTTGGTATGAAACCCTATCTAGTTTCCTCATTGAGAACAAGTTCTCAAGGGGGAAAATAGATAAGACTCTATTCCTTAGGGAATCTAGAGGCAAAGTAATACTTGTCCAAATATATGTAGATGACATTATATTTAGGTCTACTGAAAGTAGCCTTTGCAAAAAGTTTGCAAAGCTTATGCAAAGTCAATTTGAGATGAGTAGTATGGGAGAACTAAAGTTTTTTCTTGGGTCTCCAAGTTAAACAGACTGAAAGTGGCTTGTCCATTTGTCAGTCAAAGTTCACCCTAGAACTTATAAGGAAATATGGTATGGATTCATCCAGTACCATGAAGACTCCTATGGGGTCAAGTATGTCTCTTAGCAAGGATGATGCAGGGAAACCTGTAGATGAAACCTTGTATAGAGGGATAGTTGGCTCCCTACTATACTTGACTGCTAGTAGACCAGACATCATGTATGCTACATGTGTTTGTGCAAGGTATCAAGCCTGCCCTAAAGAGTCTCACTTGACTGCAGTCAAAAGAATCTTGAGATATCTAAAGGGCACTCCCTATCTAGGCCTCTGGTACCCTAGGAATGGAGATTTTGATCTAACAGGTTATACAGATGCAGACTTTGCAGGATGCAAAGAGGATAGAAAGAGCATAACTGGAACCTGTCAATTCCTAGGTGGAAGAATAATTTCATGGAGCAGCAAAAAGCAGACTAGTGTGGCTATCTCCACAGCTGAGTCAGAATATGTAGCTGCAGGAAGTTGTTGTGCTCAACTTCTGTGGATTCAACATCAGCTAGAGGACTATGGATTTCAGGTAAGTAGAACTCCACTTTACTGTGATTCTACAAGTGCTATTTCAATAGCTAACAACCCTGTATCTCATAGTAGAACAAAACATATAGAGATTAAATATCACTTTCTTAGGGAGCATGTAGAAAGAAATGATATTGCACTTGAATATGTTAAAACTGATAATCAGATAGCTGACATGTTTACTAAGCCACTTGAAGAAGCCAAGTTCAATAGATTCAAAATTGAACTAGGAATGATCAACTTAGACTAAATTTACAGAAATAGAAAATTGACTAAGTAAAAAGGTGTCGACACATAGACAAGTCTATGTCGACAGAGAATAAAAGTGTCGACACTTCAGGAAAAATGTATCGACACATCTAGGAAGTTGGTGTCGACACTTCAGAATGTTAGTGTCGACACATGACAAGTAGGTGTCGACACATCCAATATGTTGTCGACACTTATGTGTTACTCAGAATTTTCTAAGTAAAGTCTCGACAATGTGTCGAGATATGTTGTGTCGACACATAACCAAGTGTCGACACATAAAATCTGTTGACTACACTTGTGTCGACACATATGTGTCGAGACATTATAAGTCAGTGTCGACACTTATTGCCAGTGTCGACACATGTTTAGCTTGCTATCCCGCCTGTTCATCTTCAAAAATCAACAGGTATAAATAGGGTTCTGTCTTTGTTTGTCGACACGCTTTCATAGTTTCGAGACCAAAACTGCTGTGTCGACATTTCTCTCTTCTACAGACAAATTCTCAAACCCTAATGGCTCCCAAGCTCGAGGAAAACGTCAACGAAGGCTACGAACTTGTGCGCGGCGCATTCGCCGATGGCGATCAAGATATCAAGTCAGTGATTACCCTAGTCAGCGATGCAGGACTAGAATACTTGGTTTCAGAACCAACCAAGATATGGAAAAAGGAAGTGCTTGAATTCCTTACTGGAGCAGCTATGGATGACTCTGGATACAGAATCAAATCCAGAGTGCATGGAACCAAGATCAAGGTATCACCCAAAAGTCTGAGAAAGGTACTTCAGCTACCTAAGATTCAAGAAGAAGAAGAAGTTTCTACATCCAAGACCAGGGAAGCTTTGGTCTGGTGTGGTCTTGATTCTAAAATGAAGCTAGGTTCTGTCTTTAACAGAAAAGGTATGAACAGTCAAGGAAAATTTCTGTCAGAGATAGTAGGCAAAGTCATTCTCAGTAAGACTGGAGGGCATGACAGGGTGTCAGCCTCCATGTTCAATATCATGACCAGAATTATCTTCAATCTAAAAATAGATTGGTCAATGGTTATCTATGAGAAGATAAAGGAAAGTCTGAAGAAGCCCAATCTGGGCAGGATACTTAGTCTCTACCTGGCTGGTACAATACCAGAGGTAATGAGCACTGCTGCAGGTAGCAAAATCAACCACATGAGAAAGATGGACATGAGGATCTTTTCTAGGTGGGAAAGGGTGCTGTCAAAGGATATACCTACCCCTGAGAAACAAGTTACTAAGCAAAATTCTCCTCCCAGGAAGAAAAGGAAAACTGCTGTTGTGACACAAGAGTCCTCAAGCAGTTCTGAAAGTGAAGAACAGGTGGTGTTCTCACCTGATGATCAAGAGGAGGAGACAGTAGTCAAGACCCCTGCTGCTCAAGATGTGGCTGAGATTCAGGGGAGCTTCCAGGTGTAGAAGAACCATCTACACTGGAGAGTGAGCAAGCCACCATCCTCATCCAAGAGGTACTTGTTGACCTTAATACTTTCAATTTTTCTGTAGTAGATTCTGATTTATCTGATGTCCATCAGCACACTCAGCTGCCTAGCCAAGAACCAGATGTTGTTCTTCAAGACACATCAGTTATACTAGAAGTGATTCCTGATAAAATAGTTGATGAACCCAATACTTCTCCTGCACAGTCACCAGTTGAGTTTACCATGGAAGATCTGTTTCTTAATCTAGATCAAGAAGATTTAAACATGGATAAGGTTGCTGCTGCTGAAGAGAAAGGTGCTGCTGCTGAGGGGGAGCACATGGCAGTTCTGGAAGAGCCTATTAGGCTGGAAACTGAGCAAGCACCTGTTGTGCAGACTGAAAGGGCAGAAAGCCCTAAGGACAGGGTTGATATTGCCAGCACTTCTGCCTCTGAAGATGAGGAGAGTGCTAGGGCTAAAAAGAAGAAACTCTTTGTATTCAAGAGAAGAAGTCAGAGCTACAAGAAAGCCCTCCAATCCATTGCCCCACAGCCTATAGTTCAGCAAGCTCCAACTGCTGACTATAGTGCTTTACTTATTGCACTACAGATCAAGATGGATGAGCAAAGGAAGGCTATAGAGACTTATGTTGATGAAGGGCACAAGACCCTACAATTTGATCTAGCACAGGAAATCAAATCAATAAGGTTTGAAATGAACCTTAATAAAAAGGAGATGACTGAATGTTTTTCAAAGGGTGGTAATGCAGTGGTCTATCTGGCAACCCACCAAGAGAAGATAAAGTCTCAAGTAGATGATATAGCACTGAAGCAAGGCTATGTGCTGGAGAATCAGTTGAGAATGAATGATAATTTAACTGCCTCCCACAATGCTATAGTCACTGAATTGAAGAATAAGTCTGCTGAACCTTCTACCTCTACTGATGCTGCCAAGGCTGATTTTGATAAAATCTTTCAAGCTGAGCTTACTGCTGTCAAAACTACTATACAAGATTCCCAGAAAGAAATCTCTGAACAACTTACAAAGCTTAGACCTTACTTTAAAGATGGCATCAGGTACTTGGATGGTCAAATCCGATTCCAGAAGGATGATGTAAGAGATCATGTTGCTCAAGAATTCATAAAGGGGGAGAGAGTGTTAGTCAAGGCCAGTCAAGGCCAGTTCTGAGCATGCAAAATGGATATCAAATTCAATCAGGGCTACACTTGGATATCCTCCCCTATGTGATGACAAGGAAGTTGCTGAATCTGGACTGAACCCTGCCTATTTTGGAGGTGAGCCACAAGAAGTAGCTCAAGTCATTTATCCATCTCCAGATTTTGAAAGGATTCATGCAGAGGTGAGCACTATGTATAGCCCATCTGGGGGCAAGGACAATGTCCATTTAGAAAAGGTTGTTCAACCTATAACAGCAGCTATGCAAGAGGCTTTGGACAAAGAAGAAGAGGCAAGGTTGTTAAAGAAGAGGTTTAGGGAACAAGCTGTACTAAAGCCAGATTTTGAACAATGGAGCCCTACCTCTAGAAATATTATTCTAACTGCCTGGAAAGCTGCTAAAGACAACACTAATGATAGAAACAAGTGGTTCTCTGAATCAGAATGGAGGAAGCATGAAATCAGGCAAGAAGTCATTGTTCAGCACAGAAGGAAGGCTAAGATGGGAAAGCTAGCTCCTACAGCTGTGGAGCCTAGCAAGTACTTTCCTAAGCCCTATCATTATTTTGAGAGACAAAAAATCAAGGCTGAAGAACAAAAGAAGAAGGACTCAAAAGGCCAGAAGCATGCTGATACTGAGCCTACTGCTACTGTTGCTGTCAAAGCTCAAGTTAAAGCTGGAAAAGGAATTGTTATCAAAGAACCTGATCAGAAATAGATTAGGAATTAAACTTGATGCTTATTGTAATCCTTTAAGTGAAAAACATTATTGTACATCATTGAAAATGTATAAGGAACAATATTGGAACAATATATGATATATACAGTATGATTGTTCTGAAATGTGTCTGTTTCTTATTTGTTCTGCAATGTTGAATGTGTATATGTGTAAAGTTTTACATGTTCATGTTAACCCTGCTGATTATAATCTGCTTTATATCATTTTGTAATTTTTAAATTATGAATGGTGTATATCATTGACTAAGGGTTATGACTTCTCCAAATAGGGGGAGATTGTTGGGTACATTGGTCAAATGTACATAATTTGAAGAAGCCTCACCCAACTCAATGATATACATCATGATGTATTTGATGTATGTTTGAGTTACTTGTGCAGGTTAGGTATTCACTGGACTGAAGCTAAAACTTTCTAAGTCCATGTGTCGACACCCAGAGGGAAAGTGTCGACACTTGAGAAAGCTTGTGTCGACACCCAGACAAGCAGTGTCGACACTTGGAGTCATTGTGTCGACACCTGGGATGAAGAGTCGACACCAGACACAAAGTGTCGACACAAGGAGCTGTGTCGACACTCAGTGAAGAAGAATGCAGAGAAGCAGTGTCGACACTTAGCAGAAGTGTCGACACCCAGAAGAGATGTGTCTACACCAGAAAATGTCGACACTTGGAAGTTGTGTCGACACTCAGCAAAATTCTGCAGAGACTAAGGACAAGTGTCGACACCCAACACAATGTGTCGACACTTAACCAGAAGAGTCAACATATGAAGTATGTGTCGACACTCAGCACAATGTGTCGACACACAACCAAAAGAGTCAACACTTGAAGTAAGTGTCGACACTCAGCACAATGTGTCGACACACAACCAAAAGAGTCAACACTTGAAGTAAGTGTCGACACCCAGCACAATGTGTCGACACTCAGTTGAAGACTCAAAGAAAGTGTCGACACAAGGAGCTGTGTAGACACTTAGCAAAGAACAGAAATATCTACAAAAATATTCTAAGTACAAGTGTCGACACTAAGGGAATGTGTCGACACTCAGCTGAAGAATCTATATTGAAGACTTGTGTCGACACCAAGAAGCAGTGTCGACACTTGACAGATTCAACACAAGAAGTTGTGTCGACACAAAAGAGATGTGTCGACACTTAGAAGAATACAGTTAAAGAATGAAGAACAAGTACTTGTGTCGACACTCAATTTCAGTGTCGACACATGCAGAAGAATCTGTGTCGAGACATACAAGGAGTTGTGTCGACACCTTGTAGACTTGTGTCGACACTTACACAGCATGTGTCGACACTTGGTCTATAAGTGTCGACACTTAAGGACAAAAAGTCTCGACACTATCTGACAGTTAGAGAATTTCAAGAAGTGACTGGTTGACATGACACCTGCCGATCCAGCCGGTCTACAGCAACTGTCAGGGAAGTCAGAAGTCTGTTATGAACCGGACCAGCCGGTTACCATGAAGAATGCCTATAAATAGGCACCCACAGTTTACAGAAACGGGGTTACAAGTTGTTGAAGCTATTTGAAGTAATTGATCAGATTATTCAAGTAATCAGAAAAGTGGTACACAGAGTATCAACACAAGAAGATCTGGCAGTCCAACTGTTGATCTAAGAAGTTGGAGAGAGAGAGCTCCAATCAAGAATTCAGTCTTTGGAACTAGGCTGAGAAGAAGGATTCAGAAGCATCTGGATCTTAAGAAGTAGAGGTCAAGGAACAACTGCAGAGGATTCAGACTTATTCAGTTCTACTCAAGAAGCTTTGAAGAAAGCTAAGTCAGTTTGGATCTATCTGAGTTCCTCCAAGAACTCAGCAAGAAACTCTCAACTCCTCTCTTATTTTCTGAGTTGTTGAGTTATTTGTTGTAATACTATTTTAACTTGTAGGATCTTTGGATCTGAGTGCATTGTAAGCCTAAATTTATAAAGGCTGAGGGTAGGGCTTGATAGCCTGAGTGTAGGAGTTGAAGAACTCTGAGTGTAGGACTTGATTGGCTGAGTGTAGGCCTGGGTGGCTGAGTGTAGGTCTTTGTGGCTGAGTGTAAGGCTTTGGGCCTGAGGTGTAGGAACCTATTTGGGTTCTGAGACAGTGAAGAAGTTTGGCCGAATCTAGTTCACTGCTAGATAGGCGAAGGGGGAAAGTGGATGTACCCAAAGATTGGGGAACCACTATAAATCACTGTGTACTGTGCTGTGAATGTGCTGTGTATGTTTGATTATTGCTGATTGCTGAAATAGACTACTTAGAAATTTGTGATATAACTGTTTGGCTGCCAACAAAGTTAGAAAAGGATTAGGTCACCTATTCACCCCCCCCCCCTCTAGGTGTTTAGGTACCATATATTTCAGTGTCGACACTTGGAGCTGTGTCGACACTCAGCAAAAGTCAGTAGAGACTAAGTATAAGTGTCGACACCCAGATCAATGTGTCGACACTCAATAGAAGAGTCAGCACTTGAAGTAAGTGTCGACACTCAGAACAATGTGTCGACACTCAACAGAAGAGTCAACACATGAAGTAAGTGTCGACACCTAGAACAATGTGTCGACACTCAGCTGAAGACTCTACACTTGAAGAAAGTGTCGACACATGGAGCTGTGTCGACACTTAGCAAAGAACAGAAAGATCAACAAAATATTCTAAGTACAAGTGTCGACACTAAGGGAATGTATCGACACTCAGCTGAAGTCTCAACAGAAGAATCAAGTGTCGACACAAGGAGCTGTGTCGACACTCAGCAAGTATCAACATAAAAGACTATGTGTCGACACCAAGAAACAGTGTCGACACTTAACAGATTCAACACAAGAAGTTGTGTCGACACAAAGGAGATGTGTCGACACTTAGAAGAATTCAGCAAGTTACAGAAGATCAAGTACTTGTGTCGACACTCAATTTCAGTGTCGACACATGAAGAAGAATCTGTGTCGAGACATAGTATCTACAACACAAGGAGTTGTGTCTACACCTTGTAGACTTGTGTCGACACTTACACAACTTGTGTCGACACTTGGTCTATAAGTGTCGACACTTAAAGACAGAAAGTCTCGACACTTTCAGACAGTTAGAGAATTTTCAAGAACTGACTGGATGACTTGACAGCTGCCGTTCCAGCCGGTCTACAGCACCTGTCAGAGATGTCAGAAGACAGTTATGAACCGGACCAGCCGGTTACCATGAAGAAGGCCTATAAATAGGCTTATACAGTCTACAGAAAATGTTGTTCAAGTTGTTGAAGTAATTCAAAAAGTGGTTCAGATAGTTGTTGAAGGAATTCAAAAAGTGATTGATCAAGTATCAAAACAAGAAGATCTAGCTGTCCAAGTGCAGATCTAAGAAGTTGGAGAGAGAGGGCTCCATCCAAGAAATCAGCCGTTGGAACTAGGCTGAGAAGAAGGGTTCAGATATATTCTGGATCTTAAGAAGCAGAGGTCAAGGATCAACTGCAGAAGGAGTCAATCTTATTCAGTTCTACTTTCAAGAAGCTTTGAAGAAAGCTAAGTCAGATTGAATCCAGCTGAGTTCTTCCAAGAACTCATCAAGAAACTCTCAACTCCCCTCTCTTGTTTCTGAGTTGCTGAGTTATTATTTGTATAAACATTTTTATCTTGTAGGATCCTTTGGAGCTGAGTGTTTGTAAGCCTGTAATTATAAAGGCTGAGGGTAGGGCTTGAGAGCCTGAGTGTAGGAGATTGAAATCTCTGAGTGTAGGCCTTGTTGGCTGAGTGTAGGCCTTGTTGGCTGAGTGTAGGCCTTTGTGGCTGAGTGTAGGCTTTGTGGAAAAGCTGAGTTGTAGGGCCTTGGGCCTTAGGTGTAGGAACCAATTTGGGTTCTGAGATAGTGGTGAAGTTTGGCCGAATCTATTACACTGCTAGATAGGCGAAGGGGGAAAGTGGATGTACCCAAAGCTTGGGGAAACACTATAAAACTCTGTGTCTGCTGTGATTGTGTTGTGATTGTGAATGCTTGTGTGATTGCTGTGCAAAAGTAGTATAGATTCTGTGATATAACTGATTGCTGCCATTAAAGTCTTAAAAAGAATTAGGTCACATATTCACCCCCCCCCCTCTAGGTGTTTAGGTACTCTATCTTTCAGTAAGACCCCCCTTTTTTCTTTTTAAAACCCCAGGGTCTTATGCCCAGAACCGTCGTTTTGCGGCGGCCCCGACTCTCGAGAAAGCCGCCTCTACAAAATGCCGATTTTGCCGGCCTTTTCGATCATCATAAAGAGAGTAGTATTTAGGAATGAAATAGCTGAGTCCACAAATGTCATATATAATAAGAGAAAATAACAACATGTCCATAAGTAGAAAAGAGAGTACTGCGAAGTAACAAAACGGAAATATAAATGGGCTTAAGCACGGTACATCAGATCCTCGCTACAATCTCTCGCGGAAGCTATAAAAAGACTATCACTCACGAAGCTGGTCGTTTGTGCTCCGGTACTAGACTGGCACACCTCCATGCGCACCGTACTATACTGGTGCTGGTCCCTGTGCTGCTGGTCCCTGTCTCCCATCTGAAGCCCCTGTAATGTTGTGGTCCGAAAACCATTAGTCATAAATACTAAGCCCTATCATCCCCTAACCCTCCCCCCATGGCTCCTAGGCACCGAGCGGGGAGGAGGAAAGGGAAGCTACAAAGGTGGAGAGTACAAAGTGGCAGGCGACAGTGGAACTAGTCTAGCAGTTCTATAATAGTATGCAGTAAGGTAAGCAAGTAGAGTAAGCAGCGTATGTAAGAAAGACACGGTAAGAAGTAAGTAACTTTAACTTATATGAATGTCCATACAAACATATAAGTTAAGGGGTCTTTTGCAAGGCTCCCACCGTATAAAAAGTCTCATACCACTTTATACGTTGGAGTGTCGGTTGTATGTAAGTATGTTATGCTATTATTCATGCAAGTGCAACCCATGCACACGACTCTATGCGCACAGACCTTTAGTTCCCCATATTTGGGCAGCTAGCTTCACTCACAGGAACCTTCGTAGTGGCAAACGGAGACAGTGGGTCGGGCCCCCCACTCCTAGGCGGGTATCCACACTACCAGGCCTAGCCCTCCCGTATGACCCTAGAAGAACACAACCTAGAGTATCCGCGTACTAATGCTGGTCATATCCAACATACTTTCTTTGGCTAGGTGTCCCACACCGCTGAGTCAACGTATCGACGTCGGTGTGGACGACCGTCCGATACCAAAGACCTATCACCTTATTTTGTATACAAAACATTTTGAGCCACTGGCTCCCTGGACTATCCGTCCGTGCATCTACCTTCCGAACGAACCGTCCGGATGGCAATCAAAACAACCTAATCAACCTCCCGAGCTGCCGGGGTGTGTGAATGTGTAAGCCTAGTTATACTAGTTGCTCGTGAAGTGTTTTATTCTTACTGTTTAGGTTAGCCCAGGACTACCCAAGGTATTGCCCGTGAAGGGCTCTCGAAGGCACTAGGAACTACGATGGGATTACGCCCAAAGCTCTCTTTCGCAAGGAACTTATTATTATTGGTTGCTATCAAATTTCCCAAAACCCTTACTTGTTTTACTGGATCTAACCCTAGAGTATTTGACACTTCCTCCCCTCGGGAAAGACGATCTTTCGTCGATCACGAGCACCACTTAACACGAGCCAAACCAACACCCTACTCATCCTATCTTCCAATGGTAAACTCATTTTTAGTTATCCAACCAGAAAACATCTAACCCCAACTCATGTGCCCAAATTCGTATTTCAAATTAAATTCTGCTGTTTTACTAAATGCAGACAAACTCAAGCTATATGACGTGTAAAACAAGAGGTACTCAAAATATTCATCCAGTATCCCTATAATACTTATTGGGGGTATATCATGATATGTTTGGCCTAAATCCAGAAATTCATATTTTTTTCTAATTTATCTATTTATTTATTTAATTATTCTGGTAATCCAAACACCCCAAGTTTGAACACGATGTACCAACACCAGACAAGTAAATGTTCCACAAAAGTTATGATAAATATAATATGACTATTGAAAAAAAATCCAAATTTTTTCAACTCTGCAGAAATATTTAAGCCCCTAATTTATTAATTCAATATAAATACAATAAATGGAATTAAATAGAGGAGTACCTTAGAATATTACCCAAAAATTACACAAAATTTACCATGGCTATAGTATGATCATAAATCATCACTGACCAAGTTTCATAACATTTTAAGATATTTTAATCATGATTTTATCACAAATATCCTTAGTGGCAACTTAAAGATTTTAACTACAAGTGTAAGCTAATTTCTTCCAAACACCCTACAGTAATTTCTAGAGGCTCATGATTAACATAGGACTGCTCTACCCACGTTTCATCCCTATTCAATGAGTTTTACTAACCTTTTCTATCTCTACACTTTTGTGCCCTAAACTAGGGTTAGGGTTTAGAGGGCCCTACCCATACCCACATCCCTTAAGAATTTTACAAGAGGGTTTTAGCTACTCTAGTTCTCACTCTACCAAGTATCAAGTCCATACAAGGTCTTTTGACCTCATGCCCTTCACAAGACACAAAAGCCCCTCCTTAGGGTTTGGCCTTAGGTCCTAAGGCAAAACTACTCCAATCTACCCCATCTTCCATGGGAGGATGATAAAAGTCATTCCAAGTCAGTGGCCCCAATTTCAGCCTCTGTTGGGGTGATTTGGCCACTAAGAACCCAAAGTGCACTATTTGTCCTAAATAAACTTAATATGACAAGGCTAGGGTTGCATGATTTCAACTCAAACCATTTCCAAATGAGATGAAATTTTAACCAGGGCTTTATAATAACCCTAGGATCCTCTGACCAGAATTTGAATGAGGTTGGATGTTATTTGGACCCCAAGTTAAATTACCCTAGTAAAATTAAATAATTTCCAAAACTATAGGAAAAGTGTCCCCACAAATTCTCAACTTTCGGCAGGGCCTAGATATGGTCTAGAGTGAGTCTCTGTCCAACTTTCAAGTCGTTTGGACCATAGATGAGTTGTGGGCACCTATTTTAATCTCTGTCTTGTCTTAAGTATAGGCCCCACCAAAATGAGTGCCCTAGTCAAACGACGCACCCAAATTGGTTCAAACCAATTTTGGCTTGAAGTAGACCCTTTGGGCTACAAATTTCATGTTGACCACTTACTATGGATTAGCCTCTAGGTAATGTTAATAATTAAAAACATTAAACACAAAAAGTGTGACAAAAATGAAATTAATATACACATATCCTATAGTTTAATATTAGGCCAGCACGAATCTTGGCGCACTTTTGGATGACATCCCGTCATCGTCCTCGCGCGCCAACGGTCTGGATTCATCCTTCCTGGAGCACTTTCAACACGATGCTGCCGGCCATCCGGCCACGTCCCTGGCCGGCCACCGCCACAACCACCTCCGTTGAGGTGGTGGCTAGCGCCAGGAGGCGGCACAGCCGCCGGAGAGGCCTATTCTGGTGATCCCGAGAGTTCTTTTTTCATGGAGAAATCATGGAAATGCAAGCTTCAATCAGGCTCAATTGAGCCCGATTTTCATTCTAAAAGATCCATACGATCTATCCACGGTGAGAGAGGAAGGGGAGGACCCTGCTTGTGGCCTGGAGACGCGTTGATCGCCGGGAAGCCATTGTGGTGGCGGCGCCGCTCGAGTTTCTGTAACTACACTACGAAGTGGCTCTAAATCATCGGGGTGATAGTGGAAGCGACTCCTTGGAGCCCACTGAAGCTTTTAAAATCATCAGATGGGGAAGGGGTGTGTCATGGCATCAATGCCAATAACGGCGATGAATGGCTAGGCTCGGCCATGGTGATGGGGGGGAGGGGTGAATTTGCCTTGGGGTGGCCAGGAAATGGCTGGATACGTCTCCTCTCCTCCAGAGGAGTTGAATTTAGCCACCAAAGGTGGCCCTTGGCCTCCTATGCATGAATGACCTTCTCCTTCTCCTTTCTCTATCCTCCATTAAAGGGAAATTTGAGTTTTCTCTCTCCTAGTCATCAAGGCTGAATTTTGGTGTCTCATCCAGCCTATTGGCAGCCCACTAACTCACAATAATAATAAAAAGGAGGTTAGCCCAAGTGGGGAAAATGGGTTGAGCTTGGGTTAGCCCATTTAGGCTAATTTGACCTAACACTAAAATAGATTTGACCTTGGTCAACATGACCATTTGGGTTGACCACAATGGGTCCTTAGTGACTCATTGGACTCCCTTAAGGTCTAGGAAGGGTTGGGTAGGGTTGTCTTGTCACTTTGGAGGTCACCTACCCTTAGGAATGGTACTTTGACCAAATTAGGGCAAGAGTTGACTTTGGTCAACATAGACTCTTGGGTTGACCCCAATGGGTCCTTGGTCACCCATTGGCCTCACTTTAGGGTTAGGAGGGTGAAAGAACTAGTGCCTAAACACCTAGAGGGGGCGGTGAATAAGTGCACTTAATCTTTTTAACTTTTAGGGCAGAATCACTGAATTATTAGACCTGTTTATGCAATTCTCTACAGAAATTCAGCACATAAAACACATCAGTCACAGAATAAATCACACATAGAGTACACACAGTTTTTATAGTGGTTCTCCAAGGTCTGGGTACATCCACTTTCCCCCCTTCGCCTATCTAGTAGTGTACTAGATTCGGCCTAACTTCTCCACTACTTCTCAGATTCACAGATCTTACAGCTCAGAACCCAAACATGTTCCTACAACTCAGAGTGATCCCACTCCTACAACTCAGGCACAAAGCCCTACCACTCAGTCTTCACCAAGACCTACACTCAGCCTTCAATAAGGCCTACACTCAGCCTTCAACAAGGCCTACACTCAGAGAAATATATCTCCTACACTCAGGCACAAAAGCCATACCACTCATCCTTTATAAATATAGGCTTACAACTCATATCCCTTAGGATCCTACAGAAAATAAAGAGTACAAAGATTAATAACCACAACTCTGATTGAGAAAGATGAGTTTACTGGCTTCTTGATGAGTTCTTGGAAGAACTTTGCAGAGATCAACCTCCCTTGGCTTTCTTCAAAGCTTCTTGAATTAGAACACAGTAGGGTTGTATCTCTAGGCAGATGATCTTCAATCAACTGCTGACTTGAGAATCAGATCTCAATCTGAAACTTTCTTATCAGCCTGGTTCAATAGCTGACTTCTTAGAAGGAGCTTTCTCTCTCCAACTTCTTAGATCTTCACTTGAAGGTCTTCTTCTTGTTGTGTTGCTTTTCACTTTAGTGATTGCTTCTTATTGTTCTCATTGTTCCCTTCTGTTGAAGGAATAAGCCTTTATATAAGCCTTCTTCATGGTGACCGGCTGATCCAGTTTCTAACGATCTTCTAACAGCTCTGACAGTAGCAGTTGACCGATTGAAATGGCAGTTGTCAAGTCATCCAGTCACTTCTTGAAAACTCTGTCACTGTCTGAAAGTGTTGAGACAGATAGTCTTTATGTGTCGACACAAATAGATCAAGTGTCGACACAAGTAGACTAAGTGTCAACACTAGCCTTCATGGTGTCGACACAACTCCTTGTGTTGTAGAAACTGCTTCTCGACACTGCTTCTTTAAAATTTGTCGACACTGATCCTGTGTGTCGACACAAGTCCTTCTCCTTCAATGCTTAGTTGATTTCTGCTAAGTGTCGACACAACTCCTTTGTGTCGACACATCTTCTTGTGTTGAAACTTGCTAAGTGTCGACACATATTCTTTGTGTCGACGCATGCCTTCTGTGTTGAAACTTTAGTTGAGTGTCGACACATCTCCTTTGTGTCGACACATTCTTCATGTGTTGAGACTTTGTTGAGTGTCGACACATCATACACTTGTACTTGAACTTTGTTGAATTTTTGCTGAGTGTCGACACAGCCTCCTAGTGTCGACACTATTGCTGTCGACAAAGTTCCTCTGAGTGTCGACACTTCTTCTAAGTGTCGACACTTCTTATGTAGACATTTCTTCATTGTGTGTCGACACTGCCTGTATGTTTCGACACTTTCCTTCTGGTGTCGACCCTGCCTTCCTAGTGTCGACACAATTACTCCAAGTGTCGACACTGCTTCTCTAGGTGTCGACACAAGCCTTCTTAAGTGTCCACACTTTTCTTTTAGGTGTCGACACATGGACTTAGAAACTTTTCCTGCAAACCAGCAGTTACTTAACCTGCACAAAGAAACTCAAAACACATCAAATACACCTTGATGTATATCATTGAGTAGGGTGAGGCTTCTTCAAATCAGGTACATATATTCCAATGTACCCAACAATCACCCCCTATTTGGAGAAGTCATAACCCTTAGTCAATGATATACACCATACATAACAAATTCTCAGTATGATGTAAAACAGTAATATATGACAGGGTAAAAACTTAAACATGTATAAACAGAATATGTATATACCATTAGCTCAGAACAATTAGTGTAATAGATGATCATATAACATTGTTCTTACAGAGACTAACATTTACATTAATCAAAAGTGTACATAGTATTTTAATACAAATGATTACAATTTGTAGACTTAAGAAAATGTTATCCTAAGGCTGCTCTGGTTCCTTGATTACAATCCCCTTTCCAGATTGAATCTTTGCTTGAACTGGTGCTTCAGTATCATCAGCAGCAGCAGGCTTCTTCCCCTTAAGATCTTTCTTTTTCAACTCTTCAGCCTTTATCTTCTGCCTTTCAAAATAATGATAAGGCTTTGGAAAATACTTGCTAGGCTCCTGTGCATTAGGAGGTAGCTTTCCTAGTTTAGCCTTTCTTCTATATTGTACAATGGCCTCTTGCCTATTCTCATGCTTCCTCCACTCTAGGTCAGAATACCACTTGCCTCTATCCAGGACATTGTCCTTAGCAACCTTCCATGCAGTCAAGATGATATTCCTGGAAGTGGGGCGCCATTGTTCAAAATCAGGCCTTAATTCAGCTTGCTCTTTGAATCTTTTCTTAGACAATTGAGCCTCTTGTTCCTTTAATAAGGCCTCTTGCTCTTTTAGTATTGTCTCTGGCACAGGCTGAACAACTTTCTCAATGATAATGTTCTGATTTCCCTCAGGAGGACTGTACACAGTCTATATCTCTTGATGTATCATGTCAAAGTCTGGTGGAGGGTATATCACTTGAGCTACTTCAGCCTGATCTCCTCCAAAGTATGCAGGATTGATTCCAGACTCTGCCACATTGTCATCATCACATAAGGGTGGATATCCAAGGGTGGCTCTGATGGAATTTGAAATCCACTTTGCATGATCAGAGCCTGCCTTGACTAATACCCTCTCCCCCTTTATTACTTCTCTCTCTATGTGATCCCTCAGATCATCTTTCTGAAATCTTATCTGTGCATTCAGATAGTTTACTCCATCCTTATAAAAAGGTTTCAACCTTTGGAGCTTTTCAGTGATTAGCTTCTGTGAATCCTGGAGGGCAGAAGTAACAGCAGTGAGACCTTCTTGTAATGCCTGATCAAATTCTGCCTTGGCTGTAGTCAGGGCTGCAGTATGGGCAGAAGTAAGATTCTTCATTTCAGTGACTATCACATTATGTGATTCAGTCAAGTTTTCATTCATTCTTATTTGGTTTTCCAGGACATAGCCTTGCTTCACTACCATATCATCCACTTGTGTTTTAATCTTCTCCTGATGAGTGGCCAGATAGACTACTGCATTTCCTCCCTTATGGAAGCAGTCAGTCATTTCTTTCTTGTTGAGATTCACTTCAAATCTAATAGATTTAATGTCTTGTGCAAGATCTAATTGAAGTGACTTATGCCCTTCATCCATGTACTTTTCTAGAGCTTGCCTTTGCTCATCCAGCTTAATCTGTAAAGCTACCATCAGTGAACTATAATCAGTAGTGGTGGCAGGCTGTGGAGCAACTGTCTGTAGGGCTTTCTTATAGTTCTGGCTCCTTCTTTTGAAGACTTGGAACTTCCTCTTCTTGGATCTAGCAGCCTCCTCATCCTCTGAAGCAGAAGTGCTATCTATATCCACTCTATCCTTAGGACTAGGATGTGAATCCTTCTCAGTCCTTTGTATCCCTTCAGCATCTCTTGGCTCCTCAGTCTCCTTGCTTGCAGTTTCTTCTACAATCTCCAAATGCTCGCCCTCAATATTTGCCTTCTCCCCCTCAACAGCAGCCATTTCTTTCTCAAGATCTGTCTGTACAAGATCAGGGAATAGCTCCTCTAATGTAAATTCTTGTTGAGAAGGGGCTGGAGAATCTCTGATATCATCAACCACTTTATCTGCAATAGAAGTGTCCTCCATGACAACATCTTGTGGTTGAGGGTGTATCTGTGTTTGCTGATGAACATTAGGTAATGAATCAGACAAAACTTTATCCTCAGTAGGGAAATCTAATTGATTAATGTCTGTTATTACCTCTAGTATGGTTTGGGTAGCTTGTTCACTCTCCAGTGGAGTTGGCTCTTCCACAAGTAGATGCTCCCCCTGGAGTGGATCCAGATGAATTGGGCTTGCTGAGGGTAGCTCCCCCTGCCTCTGTGCATATTCTTGTCTTGCTGGAGACTGTCCAGCATGTCCTATCTCTTCATCATCTGGAGTGAAGAGCACTTGCTCTTCAGAGCTGCTGGAGGATTCTTGAGCCACAATGACTATTTTCTACTTCTTCTTCTGGGTTGTGTCTTTGACTGGAGATGGCAGTTCCTTTGTCAACACTCTATACCACCTAGAGAAAATTCTCATATCCATTTTCCTCATGTGGTTAATCTTTGAACCTGTAGCCTAGTTCATCACCTCAGGTACACTTCCAGCTAGGTAAAGACTCAGTATTCTACCCAGATTGGGCTTCTTCATACTTTCTTTTATCTTATCAAACATAACTGCAGACCAATCAATATTACGTTTGAAGATAATCCTTGTCATCAAACTGAATATATAAGCTGAAATCCTGTCATGTCCTCCAGGCTTGCTCAGGATGACCTTGCTAACTATTTTAGACAGAAATTTTCCTTGGATGTTCATTCCTTTTCTATTGAAAACAGATCCAATTTTCAGATTTGAATCCAGTCTACACCATCTCAATGCCTCTCTAGTCTTAGAAGCAGATACATCTTCTTTCTCTTTAGTTCTTGGTAGTTGAAGTACCTTCCTCAGACTCTTCTGTGTGACCTTGACTTTGGTCCCATGAACTCTGGACTTAATCTTGAGTCCAGTATCATCAAGTGAAGCTGCACTCAAAAATTCCAGGACTTCTTTCTTCCAGATCTTGATTGGTTCAGATACAAGATATTCCAATCCAGTCACGGCTATTAGGGTTACCACACCTTTGATTTCGGGTTCCGCGTCATCAAAGGCATGTCGCACGAGCTCATATCCTTCATTAACAATCTCCTCTAGCTTGGGCGCCATTAGGGTTTGAAGAAATTTTGAATTTGGAGAAGAGAGATGTCGACACACAAGTTTGGTCTCAAGACTAAGGTAAGCGTGTCGACAAACACTGGGGAAAACCTATTTATACCTTTCTAGAATTGAAGGTGAAAAGGCGCGTCAAAATACTTAAATTGTGTCGACACTGTTGAAAAGTGTCGACACTTACTTATAGTGTTTCGACAACTATGTGTAGACACAAGTATAGTCGACAGAATATATGTGTTGACACTTATATATGTGTCGACACCACTCAGCTCGACACTTTGTCGAGACTCTATTAAACTAATTCTGTGTAAATCCTAAGTGTCGACACCACTCTGGATGTGTCGACACCTACACTGCATGTGTCGACACTAATTCTCTGAAGTGTCGACACAGACTTCCTAGATGTGTCGACACCATTTCTCTGAAGTGTCGACACCACTACTATGTGTCGACACAAACAACTCTGTATGTCGACACCATTTTACTTAGCCAATTTTTATAAACTATTCTAAGTTTATCATCCCTAATTCAATTTTAAATTTATTGAATTTGGTTTCATCTAAGGGCTTAGTATACATATCAGCTAGCTAATTTTCTGTATTTATATACTTTAGGGAAATATCTTCTTTTTCCACATGTTCTCTTAGAAAATGGTACTTTATTTCTATGTGCTTAGTCCTACTGTGGGAGATAGGATTATTTGCAATAGAAATAGCACTAGTAGAATCACAAAATAAACGTGTTCTACTTACTTGAATACCATAATCTTCTAGCTGGTGTTGTATCCATAGTAGTTGTGCACAGCAGCTCCCTGCAGCAATATACTCTGACTCAGCTGTGGAGATAGCCACACTGGTCTGCTTCTTGCTACTCCAAGACACCAGCCTTCCACCTAGAAATTGACAGGTACTTGTTGTACTTTTCCTATCTTCTTTGCAACCTGCAAAATCTGCATCTGAATAACCTGTCAGTTTAAAATCTCCATTCCTAGGATACCAAAGGCCTAGATAAGGAGTGCCCTTAAGATATCTCAAAATTATTTTGACTGCTGTCAAATGAGATTATTTAGGACAAGCTTGGTACCTAGAACAGGCACATGTAGCATACATGATATCTGGTCTACTTGCAGTCAAATATAGTAGGGAGCCAACTATCCCTCTATACAAAGTTTCATTTACAGGTTTCCCTGCATCATATTTGCATAAAGACATTGTTGACCCCTTAGGAGTTTTCATGGTAGTGGATGATTCCATACCATACTTCCTTATCAATTCTAGGGTGAACTTAGACTGGCATATGGATAAACCATCCTCAGTCTGTCTAACTTGGAGACCCAAGAAGAACTTAAGTTCCCCCATACTGCTCATTTCAAATTGTCCTTGCATTAGTTTTGCAAACTTTTTGCAAAGACTACTTTATGTAGACCCAAATATGATGTCGTCTACATATATTTGGACTAAGATAATCTTGTCTCTGGATTCCCTAAGGAATAGAGTCTTGTCTATTTTCCCCCTTGTGAATTTATTCTCAATGAAGAAACTAGACAGGGTTTCATACCAAGCCCTAGGGGTTTGTTTTAACTCATACAAAGCCTTCCTAAGTCTATAAACATAATTAGGTTTAGTGGAATCTACAAAACCTGATGACTGTTCTACATAGACTTCTTCCTTCAGATTTCCATTCAGAAAAGCTGACTTAACATCCATTTGGTATACCTTGAATCCTTGGAATGTTGCATAGGCAAGGAACATCCTTATTGCTTCCAGTCTTGCTACTGGAGCAAAGGTTTGATCAAAATCAATACCTTCTTCCTGCCTATATCCTTTTGCAACTAGTCTAGCTTTATTCTTTATAATAATTCCATTCTCATCCAACTTGTTCCTAAAGATCCACTTAGTTCCTATAATGTTGTGGTCTTTTGGTTTAGGAACTAGCTCTCAGACTTTGCAACTTTTGAACTGGTTCAGCTCCTCTTGTATAGCCTCAATCCAATGAGGGTCTAGGATTGCTTCTTCAAATTTCTTTGTCTCTATTTGGGATAGAAAGCTAGAATACATAACTGAACTTAGATTCATGCTCCTTGTTTGTACCCCTTGTCTGAGATCTCCAATAATTTGATTGGCGGATGATCTTTTAAATGCCTATTTGCTGGAGGCAGTCTGTCTTCTGGTTGTACACCTTCAGCTTCTTCATTCAGCAGCTCCTCTTGATCTTCTTCAGCAAAATGAGTATCTTGTACTCCCCCTGGATAGCAGCCACTATCATCAACTTGCTGACTTGCAGTAGAACCTTCTGTTAAGGTAAGTTTGTCCATATTCTTAGTTACACCTGTAGAGCTGCAAACACTTCTTGACAATTCATTGTTAATGAGTCTAGCTTCATCAAAGACAACATGAACTGACTCTTCTACAAATTGAGTAATCAAGTTGTAGACCCTATAAGCCTAACTGTTGTTATTGTACCCAACAAAGATCCCCTCTTGGAATTGGCAGCAAACTTGGTTAAATAAGACTTTCTATTGTTAAGTATATAACATTTACAACCAAAGATCCTGAAATAGGATAGATTTGGTTTTTTGCCCTTCACAATCTCATAGGGGGTCTTATTGTGACTCTTGGTGATAGTGGCCTTATTAATTACATGACATGCAGTGTTTACTGCCTCAGCCTAGAAATATTATGAGAGAGATGTGTCACTCAATAGGGTTCTACCAGCCTCTATCAAGGTTCTATTTTTACTTTCAGCAATACCATTTTGCTGAGGTGTTCTTGGTGAGGAAAATTCCTGAAATATCCCAAACTCTTCACATAGCTTTGTCATACTATCAGACTGGAATTTAGTACCATGGTCACTTCTTATTTTGACCACTGTAGTGTCTAACTCATTCTGAATTTGTTTGACAAAACTATAAAAGATACTAGGAGTTTCAGATTTTTGCCTTAGGAAGAATACCCAGGAAAACCTTGAATAATCATCTACAACCACAAATGTGTAGACCTTCCTACCTACGCCGTGAACTGGCATAGGACCAAAAAGATCCATATGCAAGAGGTATAGGCACCTCACAGCATCTTTGTTCTCAATGCTATGAAAGGTGGATTTGGTCTGCTTGCCCTTTTGACAAGCTGAGCATATCCCATCCTTTATACACTTAACCTGAGGACCATTCCTCACTAACTCTTTGCTAAAGAGTTGGCCAATTGTCTTGTAGTTAAGATGAGCCAGCCTCTTGTGCCATTTAACACAATGTGAGACTTTTTCATCAGCTACAAGATAAATAGGAGAAACTATGTTCTCACACATAATGTCTAGACAATAGATATTTCTCTTCCTATATCCTGTCAGAATGATCTTTTGATCACTTGACCTACTGATATGACAACCATCCTTGATAAATGAGATGTCATATCCTAAATCACTCAGCTGACTTATGCTAATGAGGTTATGTTTCAAACCCTTTACATAAGCCACTTGAGTAATTGTAATTAGGTTGCTAGAAATGTTACCAAAGCCTTTGATGATACCGTTTTCTAAACCACCAAAGGTAACCTTAGGACCATCCTTGATTGGTGTATAGTCCTTCAGCAATCCCCTAGTTCCAGTCATATTCCTGGAACATCCACTGTCCAAGTACCATATTGGGGCATGACCACTTGAACTCACCTACAAAACAGATTACTTAACCTTAGAACCCAAATAATTCTTGGGGCCTTGGTGCAAGTTAGTCTGACTCTTACAAAACTACCTGTAGCTTTTCTAGCAGGAAGTTTGCTACTCACCTTGACACTTGAATTATGCCAACAATCTATGGCAAAGTGGCCTACCTTGCCACAACACCAGCACTCAAATATGTTGTACCTTTGTTTAGGTACAACCCTGGCTGTGTTATCTACAGCAGGCTTCTTGTTGAGTACTGGGGCTTTGCCCTTAGACTTGGACCTAACTGTCCTGGCAGGTTTTGTAAACCATAATCCAGTTTTACCCTTTTGATGTACAAATTCATCTATCAAAGGTAAAACAGATTTTGGTTTAGAAAAACTTGAAACAATCTCTCTTTCCTTCTGAAGACTACTCTCCAGATTTCTAATTTGATCATTTTTAAATGTAATAGTCCCCATCTGAATAACTGTAATATTCTTCAGTCTGGCTATTTCATTTAATTTCTGATCTAATAACTTGTCAAAATCTGTTGCAGCCTCTTTAAGACTAGCAATCTCCTTAGCCTGAGTTTTGGTCAAGAGTTTGCTTTTCTTCAAAGCCTGCAACAATACTCTATATTCATCAATTAACTGATGAATGTCTCCTTCAGATTCAGATCCACTCACATCACTTGATGCTGATGTATCTGAATATGATTCAGTACTAGAAATTGAACTTGAAGAACAATTTTGTACCTGACTAGGTCCAGGCTGATCCTGGATTTTGTCTCCTTCTGATAAGGCCATCAGTCCCTTGCACTGAATGTCCTCATGCTCATAAATTGAGTTCATTAGCTGCATGAACTCATTTTCTTCTTCTTCAGCAAACAAGCTAATATAGGCTTCAGCTTCTGAATCTGTTTCTGAAGATGACATATCAGTCAGACTTTTATCCTTCATGGCAACAAAGGACCTTTCCTTTATGCCCTTGAACTGTGTCTTCTTCTTGTCAGTGGACTCTTTCCTCTTTTCTGGACAATCAGCTATTACATGTCCTTGTCTATTGCAACAATAAGCATACTATCTTTGAGGATGTAGTTTTACTAGACTTAGACTTTCTCCTGTCATTCCTTGATGACTTCCTGTTCTGATAATAGTCATCTTTTGTCTGTGAAGTGGATGGCTTGGACCTCCACTGCTTCTTCTTTAGAAACTTCTGAAAGTGCCTAGTAAATACAGCAAAGTCTTCATCACTTTCACTTCTTTCTGACTTCTTATTATCTGAATTTTCTGGTACTGTCTCAACAACTATTTGTGGTGGAGATGGAGACTTGCTTTTATATTTCCTAGTGGCTTCAGTTTTGAAGGCCACGGCTCTTTCTTTGTGCTCCACTCTTGTAGTCTTTTCTTCCTCCTTCCTGACCATTAACTGCATCTCATAAGATAACAGTTTTCCAAACAATGTTGGAGGAGGTATATCAGCTAGTTTGGCCATTTCCCTTATGGCACAAATATTAGTATCCCAGTCCTTAGTTAGGGATCTCAAGAACTTATCATTCAGCTCATAATTGCTGAATTCTCTTCCATAGGACATCAATTCATTAACTATCCTATAGAATTTCTTGTAGCGTTCAGTTATGCTGTCAGACCTGCCTTGTCAGAAGCTTTCGTACTCTTGGTTTAACAAAGACTTCCTGTCTTGTCTTACCTCTTCTGATCCCTCCATTTAGACTATCAATGTGTCCCACATTTCTTTTGATGTTTTACAATGAATCAGATTCTGAAATATGGCATCATCAATTGCACTTACAATAATATTCTGGGCCCTCTTATCCATAGTGGCCAGAATAATCTCATCTTTTTTCATTTCTGAATAGTCTTTGGGAGTTCTCTGATTGGCATCTAGAACAGATACTTTCATTGGCACATATGGCCATTCTTTAACTGTAATATATATTCTTGGGTCAGAGGCTTCCATAAAAAGTCTAACCCTTTCTTTCCAAATGCCAAAGATCTCCTTTCTGCAGATTGGCAATTTCATGGATCCTAGCTCATTGTGATTCTCTATTGAATCCATTTTCTTGATTCTTGATTATGCTGATTCTGCCTACAGGATTTTTACTCAGACTGTTATGTCCTTTTTGAGTAACCTCGCTTTGATACCACTTGAAAGAACTAGTGCCTAAACACCTAGAGGGGGTGGGGGGGTGAATAGGTGCACTAAATCTTATAACTTTTAGGGCAGAATCACTGAATTATTAGACCTGTTTATGCAATTCTCTACAGAAATTCAGCACATAAAACACAGCAGTCACAGAATAAATCACACACAGAGTACACACAACTTTTATAGTGGTTCCCCAAGGTCTGGGTACATCCACTTTCCCCCTTCGCCTACCTAGTAGTGTACTAGATTCGGCCTAACTTCTCCACTACTTCTCAGATCCACAGATCTTACAGCTCAGAACCCAAACAGGTTCCTACAACTCAGAGTGATCCCACTCCTACAACTCAGGCACAAAGCCCTACCACTCAGTCTTCACCAAGACCTACACTCAGCCTTCAACAAGGCCTACACTCAGCCTTCAACAAGGCCCACACTCAGAGAAATATATCTCCTACACTCAGGCACAAAAGCCCTACCACTCAGCTTTTATAAATATAGGCTTACAACTCAGATCCCTTAGGATCCTACAGAAAATAAATAGTACAAAGATTAATAACCACAACTCTGATTGAAAAAGATGAGTTGACTGGCTTCTTGATGAGTTCTTGGAAGAACTTTGCAGAGATCAACCTCCCTTGGCTTTCTTCAAAGCTTCTTGAATTAGAACACAGTAGGGTTGTATCTCTAGGCAGATGATCTTCAATCAACTGCTGACTTGAGAATCAGATCTCAATCTGAAACTTTCTTATCAGCCTGGTTCAATAGCTGTCTTCTTAGAAGGAACTTTCTCTCTCCAACTTCTTAGATCTTCACTTGAAGGTCTTCTTCTTGATGTGTTGCTTTTCACTTCAGTGATTGCTTCTTCTTATTCTCATTGTTCCCTTCTGTTGAAGGAATAAGCCTTTATATAAGCCTTCTTCATGGTGACCGGCTGATCCGGTTTCTAACAATCTTCTGACAGCTCTGACAGTAGCAGTTGACCGGTTGAAATGGCAGCTGTCAAGTCATCCAGTCACTTCTTGAAAACTCTGTCACTGTCTGGAAGTGTCGAGACAGATAGTCTTTATGTGTCGACACAAATAGACCATGTGTCGACACAAGTAGACTAAGTGTCGACACTAGCCTTCATGGTGTCGACACAACTCCTTGTGTTGTAGAAACTGCTTCTCGACACTGCTTCTTCAGAATGTGTCGACACTGATCCTGTGTGTCGACACAAGTCCTTCTCCTTAAATACTTAGTTGATTTCTGCTAAGTGTCGACACAACTCCTTTGTGTCGACACATCTTCTTGTGTTGAAACTTGATAAGTGTCGACACATCTTATTTGTGTCGACACATGCCTTCTGTGTTGAAACTTTTGCTGAGTGTCGACACATCTCCTTTGTGTCAACACATTCTTCATGTGTTGAGACTTTGCTGAGTGTCGACACATCTCCTTTGTGTCGACACTTGTACTTGAACTTTGTTGAATTTTTGCTGAGTATCGACACAGCCTCCTAGTATCGACACTATTGTTGTCGACAAAGTTCCTCTGAGTGTCGACACTTCTTCTAAGTGTCGACACTGCTTATGTAGACATTTCTTCATTGTGTGTCGACACTGCCTGTATGTGTCGACACTTTCCTTCTGGTGTCGACTCTGCCTTCCTAGTGTCGACACAATTACTCCAAGTGTCGACACTGCTTCTCTAGGTGTTGACACAAGCCTTCTTAAGTGTCGACACTTTTCTTCTAGGTGTCGACACATGGACTTAGAAACTTTTCCTACAAACCAGCAGTTACTTAACCTGCACAAAGAAACTCAAAACACATCAAATACACCTTGATGTATATCATTGAGTAGGGTGAGCCTTCTTTAAATCAGGTACATATATTCCAATGTACCCAACAGAGGGCATTGGTGGGGTCCACTTGGCTAGAGGAAGGTCAATTGACCCTAAGTAGGCTAGTTTGACCCATTTAGGTTAGGGTTGACTTAGGTCAACTTAACCACTTTGACTGCCCACAGTGGGTCCTTAGTGACCCTATGGACTTCCCAATGTTTTTGGGGTGTTGTGGTAGGGTCCTGGAATCAAGGTGTATCCTCCACAAACTCCGAGTCGAGTGCCTGAGGGTCTTCATCCTAAATCCATGATAGTGGGGTCCTGCACCTCAGTCCATACAATGCCTCGTAAGGGGTCATGCCTATACTGGACTGATGGGTGTTGTTGTACGAAAACACAATCAGCGGCAACAATCTTTCCCAAGGCTCGCCTCGATCTAGGATACATAGGTGCAAAAGATCTTCCAAGGTACGGTTAGTGCGTTCCGTCTGTCCATCGGTCTGTGGGTGAAATGTCATGCTAAACGTCAACCGAGAACCCAGACGGGCCTGACACTGTCCTCCACTCCTTGGACGTAAACCGCCCATCCCGATCTGAAACGATAGTCCTGGGTATCCCATGATAGCGCACAAACTGCTTGATGAACCTCTATACTAATACTCTGACCGGAGAGTCCTTTGCCACTGGAATAAATCTGGCCACCTTCGTTGGCCTGTCCACAATCACCCAGATCGAGTCATTCCCCGCACGAGACCGGGGTAGCCCGTGTATGAAATCCATGGCTATATCCTCAAACTTCCACTCCGGCACCGGAAGTGGCTGTAATAAACCGACCGGATTCCTGCACTCAACCTTTACGAGTTGGCAAGCCTCGCAATGTGTCACAAAATGTGTGATGTCCTTCTTTATACCTGGACAGAACCTCGTCTTCTTTAAATCTGCTGTCATCTTGGTGATTCCCGGGTGCAATAAGTATCTGCTGTAGTGAGCCTCTGTCAAGATGTCCTCCCGGATTTGGCCTCCTACTGGTATGTAGACCCTGCCTCTAAAGCATAGTAGCCCATCCCTCAAGGAATAATCCCCTGTCGTGCCTTCCTCCAAGGCCCTAAATATCGGCTCCGCTGTGGCATCCAGCCTCTGCCCGTCTTGGATACGGTCCTAAATGTCATCTGTGGCAGTCATCGATATCAGGTACTCCGTATAAAGCTCCGGGTCATCCTCGAACACTAGAGATATCGACATCTTCTTGAATGACTCCACCAACTCCAAGGCCATCAGCTTCGGGCCTACTCATGACGTACTCGCTCTCCGGCTGAGAGCGTCTGCAACCACATTTGCCTTCCCGGGATGGTAGTGCATGGTATATTGGTAGTCCGACAGAAACTCCACCCAACGCCTCTGCCTGGTGTTCAGCTCCTTCTGTGTTTCTACATACTTCAAGTTCTTGTGATCTGAGAATCTATCACAGTGGACCCCATAGAGATAGTGTCGCCAGATCTTTAGAGCAAATATAACTGCCCCCATCTCCAAATCGTGCGCCGGGTAGTTCTGCTCATGTTTCTTCAGCTGACGGGAGGCGAAGGCTATCACGTGCCCGTTATGCATCGAAATAGCACCCATCCCCTGGTAGGAAGCATCCGTGTACACCTGGAATCCTTCCTTCCCTGATGGAAGAGCAAGGATTGGGTCCGAGGTAAGCCGACCCTTCAGCTCCTGAAAGGCAGACTAGCACTATGACATCCAAATAAAAGGAGACTCCTTCTTCGTCAGAGATGTAAGAGGGAGGGCAATCTGAGAGAACCCCTCTACGAACTTCTGGTAATAACCGACAAGTCCTAAGAAACTCCGAACATTTGTGGCCGTCTTCAGTGGTGGCCAATCTCGCAGTGCCTAGACCTTTGCCGGATCTACTGCCAAACCTGCTTCACTAATAACATGGCCCAAAAGGCCACCTCCCTTAGCCAGAATTGGCACTTGCTGAACATAGTGTACATCTTGTGTTCTCGAAGCATCTCCAGAGTCAAGGACAGATGCCTCGAGTGCTCCTCTTCGGTCCTCGAATAAATAAGGATGTCGTTAATGAATACGATGACGAAGACATCCAGGTACTCTTTGAATACCCAGTTCATCAAGGCCATGAATGCGGAGGGTGCATTCGTGAGTCTGAAGGGCATCAAGGTAATCTCGTACAACTCATATCTGCTGGTGAAGGCCGTCTTTGGGATATCCTCCTCCTGTATGCGTATCTGATAGTACCCCGATCTCAGGTCCAGCTTTGAGAACCAATGGGCTCCCTCCATCTGATCAAATAACTCGTCTATCCTTGGCATGGGAGATGCATTCCGGACTGTCAGGCTATTCAGGGCCCGGTAATCGATACACAGCCGCAGCGTCCCATCCTTCTTTTTGACAAAGAAAACCGGAGTACCCCACGGGGAAGAACTATGCCGGACGAACCTGGCTTCCACTAACTCATGAAGCTGGCTTTGAAATTCCACCAGCTCTTTTGGGGCCATTCGGTAGGGAGCACTGGATACAGGTTTAGCCCCCGGCACGAGCTGAATCTGAAAGTCTTTCTCCCAGTGCAGGGGTAGCCCTGGTAGCTTCTCCAAAAATACATCAGCAAAGTCTCGCACCACTGGAATATCTGATATAGAATCCTTAGTCGCGACCATCTTGAATACAACCTGATAAACTTCGTCTCCCTATAGGTGGGCCTTGACGTCCTGCACAGACGATAATAATAATAGGTGGGCTGGTGTAATACCTTCGATAACAATAGAGGAGTCCCTGTGCCTCACGGTGACCCTCTTCGCCAAGCAGTCGATCTGGGCATGGTTACAGTGCAACCACATCATGCCCAGTATGAGATCATAGTCTGACATCCTCATGATCATCGCTGGTGCCTCAAACACCTTCCAGCCGATCTCCGCCTCCATTTTGCAATGAGAAGAGGTCACGAGCTCCGATCCATCGGGCAGCCGCACCGTCACCATCCTTCTTGTGAACTGCTCCACGTCTGCCAGCCCTTTCACAAAATCCTCTGACACAAATGAGTGTGAAGCCCCGCGCTTGCCGTTGATAAAAATTATGCCTGCTATAACCTGCTCCGGGTTCTGGGGTTGAGCCAGATCTAGTGCGTACATCTGCGCCCTCTCTGGCCTGTGGTCCCTGCCCTGATATCCCCGTCCTCGGTCATGCCCTCGGCCCCTAAACCGCCGAGGGGGTGGGGCACCCTGAAGTGCTGGTGGGGGTGCTCGCCTCATGGGACAATTTCTCTTGAAATGCCCCGGCTGATTGCAGTGGAACCACACCGATGTCTACTCTGCTATCCTCAGTATCTCTGGCATTTATAAGGGTTGAGGGGCCAATACCCCCTGATTCCTCTGCTCCGGTCCAATCTCCTGACGGGGTTGATCCCGATTCCTTCTTTCCCCGATGACCTGGCCTTGATAACGGTCTCTACATCCTCCAATCACTGCATCATCAGTCGGCCTCTTTCGGCTCATGATCGTAAGCTGATCTGCCTCCCTCTTCTTTGCCATTTCCAAAATCCTGGACAAGCTTCCCTCGGAGACGAAGAGGAGGGCATGTCTCATGTCATCATGCAGCCCCTTATAGAACCTCCTGGCGTAGCCAGCGTCGTCCAACTGGTAAGAGTCTGCATAATGGGATAAGTGAGTAAACTCCTGGTAATACTCCATCACTATCATGTTGCCCTGCTTCAGCTGCAGGAACCTATCCTCCAGCTCGTCCCTTGCCAACTGAGGCACAAAATGTCCCAGAAGTGCTGCTCTGAACTCTCCCCAAGAGATATCTGCACAATCCAAATCTGCAAAGGTGGTGTCCAACTGTGACTTCCACCACCCCTTCCCGTGCGACTCCAAGCAGGAGACTGCCAAAGCAACTGCCTCCTCAGTGGGGCATCGGATCCCCGCAAGCATCTCGTAAATGGTATCCAACAATTCCTCCGTGCGAACTGCCAACTCCGTACCCTAGTAGGATGGAGGGGAAAGTGCCCGGAAGGCACTCATCCAGTTGGCCTCGGGATTTGGCTGTGGAGCCGGGGCCTGCTCGGCCCTAAAGGCCTCTAGCATGGCCGTCAAAGTTTGCCCCATCTACGTCTGCTGAAACGGAACTGGAGCCGGCGGAGGTGGAACTATATTTGGAGCCTGAGGTGTCCCCTACTGTGGAGTAAGGTTCATCGCAAGCTACAAGGAAAAATTCCAACAGTTAGATAGCGTACCAATGGAATAAAAGGAGGATAAAATGGACTTTTACATGTGATTTCCCTTATGGGCCCACCACTGCTTCCGCTGCTAGTTTGTCTGCCAACTAAGCTTGCGCGGGGGTAGCCTAAGCTTATTGTGGACTACTTCTCTTTTTGATAGAGGTTTGCTCTGATACCACTTGTAAGACCCCATTTTTTCTTTTTAAAACCCTGGGGTCTTATGCCCAGAACCGCCGTTATGCGGTGACCCTGACTCTCGGGAAAGCCGCCACTACAAAACGCCGATTCTGCCGGCCTTTTCGATGATCACAAAGAGAGTAGTATTCAGGAATGAAATAGCTGAGTCCATAAATATCATATATAATAAGAGAAAATCACAACATGTCCATAAGTAGAAAAGAGAGTACTGCGAAGTAACAAAACGGAAATATAAACGGGCTTAAGCCCGGTACATCAGATCCTCGCTATAATCTCTCGCAGAAGCTATGAAAAGACTATCACTCACAGAGCTGGTCGATGGTGCTCAGGCACTAGACTGGCCCACGTCTATGCGCACCGTACACACCTGGTGCTGGTCCCTGTGCTGCTGGTCCCTGTCTCCTATCTAAAGCCCCTGTAATGTTGTGGTCCGAAAACCATTAGTCATAAAAACTAACCCCTATCATTCCCTACCCCTCCCCCCATGGCTCCTAGGCACCGAGCGGGGAGGAGGAAAGGAAAGCTACAAAGGTGAAGAGTACAAAGTGGCAGGTGACAGTGGAACTAGTCTAGCAGTTCTATAATTGTATGCAGTAAGGTAAGCAAGTAGAATTAGCAAGTAGAGTATGCAGCGTATGTAAGAAATACAAGGTAAGAAGTAAGTAACCTTAACCTATATGAATGCCCATACAAACATATAAGTTAAGGGGGTCTTCTGCAAGGCTCCCACCATATAAAAAGTCTCATACCAATTTATACGTTGGGGTGTCGGTTGTACGCAAGTATGTTATGCCATGATTCATGGAAGTGCAACCCACGCACACGACTCTATGTGCACAGACCTTTTGTTCCCCCTATTTGGGCAGCTAGCTTCACTCACAGGAACCTCCATAGTGGCAAACAGAGACAGTGGGTCGGGCCCCCCACTCCTAGGCGGGTATCCACAATACCAGGCCTAGCCCTCCCATACGCCCATAGAAGAACAAAACCTAGAGTATCCGCATACTAATGCTGGCCATATCCACCAGACTTTCTTTGGCTAAGTGTCCCACACCGCCAAGTCAACATATCGATGTCGGTGTGAACGACCGTCCGATACCGAAGACCCACCACCTTATTTTGTATCCAAAATCTTTTGAGCCACTGGCTCCCCGGACTATCCGTCCGTGCTCTACCCAAGTTTCATCCTGATTCAATGAGTTTTACTAACATTTTCTATCTCTACACTTTTTTACCCTAAACTAGGGTTAGGGTTTAGAGGGGCCTACCCATATCCAAATACCTTAAGAATTTTACCAGATGGTTTTAGCTGCTCTAGTTCTCACTCTACCAAGTCTAAAGTCCATACAAGGTCTTTTGACCCCTTGCCCTTCACAAGACACAAAAGCCCCTCCTTAGGGTTTGGCCTTAGGTCATAAGGCAAAACTACTCCAATCTACCCCATCTTCCATGGGAGGATGATAAAAGTCATGCCAAGTCAGTGACCCCAATTTCAGCCTCTATTGAGGTGATTTGGCCACTCAGAACCCAAAGTGCACTATTTGGCCTAAATAGCCTTAATATGGCAAGGCTAGGGTTGCATGATTTCAACTCAAACCATCTTGAAATGAGATGAAATTTTAACCAAGGCTTTATAACGACCTTAGGCACCTCTGACCAGAATTTGAATGAGGTTGGATGTTATTTGGACACTAAGTTAAGTTACCCTATTAAAACTACATAATTTCCAAACCTATAGGAAAAGTGTCCCCAAAAATTCTCAACTTTGAGTAGGGCCTAGATATGGTCTAGGGTGAGTCTCTGTACAAATTTCAAGTCATTTGGACTAGAGATGAGTTTTGGGCACCTATTTTAATATCTGCCTTGGCTTAGGCATAGGCCCCACCAAAATGAGTGCCCTAGTCAAAATCGGCACACAAATTGGTTGAAACTAATTTTGTCTTGAAGTAGACCCTTTGGGCTACAAATTTCATGTTGACCACTTCCTCTAGATTAGCTTCTAAGGTTTTTTAATAATTAAAAATATTAAATGCAAAAAGTGTGACAAAAATGAAATTAATATACACATATCTTATAGTTTAATATTAGGCCAGCACGAATCTTGGCGCACTTTTGGACGGCATCCCGTCATCGTCCCCGTGCATCAACGGTCCGGATTCATCCTTCCTGGAGCACTTTCTACACGATGCTGCCGGCCATCCGGCCACCTCCCTGGTAGGCCACCGCCACCACCACCTCCGTTGAGGTGGTGGCTAGCGCCAGACAGTGGAACAGTGCCGGAGAGGCCTAATCCGGTGATCCCGAGAGTTCTTTTTTCACGAAAAAATCATGAAAATGCAAGCTTCAATCGGGCTCAATTGAGCCCGATTTTCATTCTAAAAGATCCCTACGATCTATCCACAGTAAGAGAGGAAGGGGAGGACCTTGCTTGCGGCCTGGAGACGCGTTGATCGCCGGGAATCCATGGTGGTGGCGGCGCTGCTCGGGTTTCTGCAATTACACAGGGAAGTGGCTCTAAATCATTGGGGTGAGAGTGGAAGCGACTCCTTGGAGCCCACTGAAGCTTTTAAAATCATCAGATGGGGAAGGGGCGGTGTCATGGCATCAATGCCATTAGTGGCCATGAATGGCTAGGCTCGGCAATGGTGATGGGGGGGGGGGGGGTAAATCTTCCTTGGGTTGGCCAGGAAATGGCTGGAAACTTCTTCTCTCCTCCAGAGGAGTTGAATCCAGCCACCAAAGGTGGCCCTTGACCTCCCCATGCATGAATGGCCTTCTCCTTCACCTTTCTCTCTCCTCCATTAATGGGAAAATGGAGTTTTCTCTCTCCTGGTCATCAAGGCCGAATTTTGGTGTCTCCTCCAACCTATTGGCAGCCCACTAACTCATAATAATAATAAAAATGAGGTTAGCCCAGGTGGGGGAAATGGGTTGAGCTTGGGTTAGCCCATTTAGGGTAATTTGACCTAACAATAGAATAGAGATGACCTTGGTCAACATGACCATTTGGATTGATCACAATGGTTCCTTAGTGACTCATTGGACTCCCTTAAGGTCTAGGAAGGGTTGGGTAGGGTTTTCTTGGCACTTTGGAGGTCACCCACCCTTAGGAAGGGTACTTTGACCAAATTAGGGCTAGAGTTGACTTTGGTCAAAATAGACTCTTGGGTTAACCACAATGGTTCCTTGGTGACCCATTGGCCTTGTTGGGTATTGTATCCACAATGTACCTGATTTGAAGAAGCCCCTGGACAAGCTAAGGTCAATAGACTATGTATTTGATAAACTCTTTCAAGTTGTGCTTGCAGTTCCTCCACGCTAAGTGCACACCAATGTCAGGGTGCAGTAGGTCAATATACACGGGTCTGCACGACGTAATCCCTCGTTGAGCAGATCAGTGTGTTGGCCTACGTGTACTCTCTCTATTGGAGTGCACTTACTTTCAAGTACAGGGCCGTTCATATGCAAGAGAAGACAAGGAGCATGGATGGATCAAGGAGCAGCTCCTGGGTGGAAGACGAAAATTCGTCTAAGGAAAATTCGACGAGAATCACCAAGTGATTCTCGCCGATTCGGCGAGAATCACTAGTGATTCTCGCCGAATCGACGAGAATCATTAGTGATTCTCGCCGACTCCTTCTGGCTACCTCAAAACGGTGCCAAGTAAGATTCGGCGAGAATCACTAGTGATTCCCGCCGAACCAGTGGCCAAGCAGCCCATGTATACAAAGTGAAATTCGTTGAGAATCAATAAGTGATTCGGCGAGAATCACAAACGATTCTCGATGAATCGTCGAGATTCACTTGGTGATTCTCGCCGATTCGTCGAGAATCGCCTGCGATTCTCGCCGATTTTTCCTTGGCGTTTTCTCTGGAATTTCCTGAACCGGATTCTGCCGCTGTTAAATTCCTGGACCGGGATTTGGGGATTTCTTTTGTGGGTCCCACAAACGGTCATATTGGAAAACTTCTACAGTATTTATATACAGGTATTTTGAACGGAATACCGACACAGAAAGAAGCCGAGTGAGCGGAAACCCTAATATCGCGAAATCTCTCTGCCGCCTCCGTCGCCGCTCGCGCAAGTCCGTCGCCGCTGCTGATCGCTCTTCTTCCCGATCTCCGGCGACAGAAGCTTAGCAAGGCTTGAGTCTCACGCATCTATCCAGAGATCCTTTGTCTCTCAATTTGTTGATCGGAAAAACTTCCCATCCGAATCGATCGAGACGACCGATCCTCGTGTGACCGTTGGAAGACCGAGCTTGCTTCGCAACGAAGTTTGGATCTCAAAGTACTGCAGCAGCGCACCTTCGTTGCCGCCGATTCCGAACCAAGCCGCCGCTCGGATTGCCGCCGCCGGTTCCGGGAGATCCTCTCCAAGAGAGACCAAGGTTGTAGACTCTTCATCGACTTCAAGAACACGTCGTCGAACAAAGAGGAACACCGTTGTCTCCAAAAGAAGTTTGTATCACGTGTACACTCTATATTTAATTTCGTTGTAAAGGAACTTTTGTTCCAAGTTGTAAGGGTTGGGTGCAACCCGTTTTGTGGGAGTGTTGACTCTCACGTGTGGAAGGGCTCCTTCCGTTAGTGCAGGGATTGGATTTCAATCCCATTGGAGAAGTGACTGAGTCGTCCCTTGTTGGGGAGATAGGTCGAAGGGGGAAAGTGGATGTACCCAAGTCGGGGAACCACTATAAATTTGCTGTGTTTTCTGTGTGCTGTGCTCTTTATTTTCATTGTGCAGGTACTCTCGTAAATTCCGCAAAAGCACTACTCGTCACCTATTCCCCCTCTATAGGTGCACATAGTTGACAGTAGGTGGACTTTCAAGTGGTATCAAAGCGAGGTTACTCAACAAAAAGGTTAACACCTTGAGTTGAATCCTGCCACTAGTGTCAACAAGGAGACATATATCTACTATGGATGGGCTCAAGTACTCCGACAAGATCCCAGTGTGCAACAGACTCAACTTTCCTATCTGGAAGGAAAGGATCAGGTTCTACATGGAAGCAGTGGATCCTCGACTTTTCATGATCGTGCTGGAGGGACCTTATGTCCCCACTAAGGCCTCCACCATCGATCCCACCAAGAAAGTGCCGAAGACACTCTCTGAAATGGACAAGGATGAGATGGTACTGGTGGGTCTTGACATGAAGGCAAGAAACATCCTGGTCAGCGCAGTTGATGACTCCATGATGCAGAACTTCAGCAACTGCAGGACAGCTCAGGAGATCTGGCAGTGCCTGATCATTCTAATGGAGGGCACAGATGAAGTGAGGGATGATCGGAGATCCCTCCTGAACCAGAAGTATGAGGCCTTCAGACAAGGGCCGAAGGAAGAGATCGGGGTCACCTACGAGAACTTCCTAAAGATTGTCAACGCCCTCAAGGGGTACGGAAGAGTGTTCACTAATGGTGAACTCAATGACAAATTCCTTAGGTCCCTTACTAAGGAATGGGACACAAAGATCTGCGCCATCAGAGAATTTGGCAGACTGGCAGAAACTGATCCACAAATTCTGTTTGGGAAGCTGATGTCCTATGAGCTTCAGCTGAACACCAGGAAAGCTGAGGAAGAAGCAGAAAAGGCTGCTGCAAAGGAAAAGACTGTGGCTCTAAAAGCCAGTCACTCCAGAAGAGGCAAGGGTACGGTGTCGTACCGTGCCAGGAAAAAGGATGAGGAGGAGGACTCCGAGCCATGCTCCTCGAGCTCAGAGCTGTCGGAGGAGGATTTCTCCCTCATCACTCGAGAGTTCAAGAAGTTCCTCAAGATGAGGAATCAAAGAAAGAGAGACGGCTCCTCCTCCAGGCTTCAGAAGAAAAACTACTCTTCTGACAGGTATGCATCTAAACCGAACAAACATCGCTCCTCTGACATTATCTGCTTTGGATGCAACAAGCCAGGACACGTCGTGGCCGACTGCTATCAAGGCAAGAGGAAAAAAGGGAAAGAAGAGGAGCACAAGTCCTCCAGAGACAAGAAGAAGGAGCGAAGCTACATCGCTAAACGGCCAAAGACACTAAGTGAGTCTGATTCCTCAGACTCCAGTGATGATGAAGAAGCCTACTTCGGGCTGGTGGGTCGATCGGACTCCGAAGGAGAATGCCCCCCATTCACTGGGAAGGTAAAAGCTCACACCCCTCTCTCCGACTCCGACTCTGATCCTGAGTCTCAGGATGATGAACCTGAGGATGGCCTTCGGCCCGTGAAGCTGAGCTCCTCGAAAAGTATGAGCTTCTGCTCAACACTTTCGACGAGTGCCGCAAGAGACTGAAGGCTGAGAAGAAGGAAGTAAAATTCCTTAAGGGTGAGTGTGTATCCCTAAGGGAAGAGGTCACTAGCTTGATTTCTCTCCGACAGGAGCACCTTGACCTAACTTCAAAGCACTCAGAGTCTTTGAAGCTCCTTGATCTTAAGCAGGAGGAAGTCAACAAATTGGAAGAACTACTTGCAGCAGAAAGGAAGATCGTACAGAGCTTCTCTATGCCTAAAACAGTTCTTCCGATCGTTGACACCTTCTCTGCTCAGGCCAAAGGAGCTGGCTTGGGACATATAGGGGCATCTGGTTCTTCATCTAGGAGAAACAAGAACCAGAGGAAGAATAAGGCCGCCAAAAAGGCCTCTGCTGATGAAAAGGGTAAGGCTCCTCTTAGTCCTGTTGCGTTCAGAAAGCCTGGCTTTCCTTGCAACCAACATGACTTTGAGTCAACATTTGGGCATCATTTCCGGCCCTCGGTTGCAAAGCCAAAGAGCCGGTATGACGGTTGGAACTTCCCCCGGAACTTCGGTGAGAGTGCCTTCAAGGCACCTTATGAGGAAATCCACATAGGAAATTATGGTCCGTTCTCTAGCGGCCATAATGGAAAGCAGGCACCAAAGGCCAAACCTGTTATACAGAAGGTGACAAAGTCATGTGACTGTTGTCACCATAAGGCCTCCACCTCCAGATCCAAGGCCCCAGCTGCACCCACCGTTCCCAGGGTAAGGCAGGAGCCTAGGAAGAGATACAACAGGTTCGACTGTTGGTGCTGTGGCAAAGTCGGTCACTTTGCCGTGGATTGTTGGTTTAATCCAAGACATTACGAGACTCCCCATGTTAACAATGCGAGGCCGACCACTCGTAGGGTTAACAACCGAGGGGGAGTGTGCTAACCAGGAATCTAGGACCCAAAGTCGATTGGTTTCCTAAGGCGAATTAATTTTGTTTTGCAGGAATGTCCAAAGGCCACCAAAACGCCAATCTGGTATTTGGACAGTGGATGCTCCCGGCATATGACTGGGACAAGAAGCCTGCTGCGTGATTACACTCCAGTCGAGAATGGACCCAAAGTAATCTTCGGAGGGTCAGATCGAGGAGTCACCAGAGGTTACGGTATGATTTCCAACGGTATAATCTCTATCACCGACGTGGCTTATGTTGAAGGGTTAAACCATAACCTGATCAGTGTAAGTCAGTTATGTGACAAAGGTTATGACGTTAAGTTCTGCAAGGATAAATGTCTGATAATTTCACGTACCTCTTCTGAGACGGTATTATCAGGCATTAGGAGCAGAAATATCTTCTGCTTAGATTTTCTTAGTATAGATTCATCTACCCCCGTATGCCTTGTGGCTACAGGCAGTGCATCTCTTTGTGAACAATGGCACAAGAGATTGGCACACATTAATTTCAAGACAATTAGTATGCTATTTTCTAAGAACTTAGTAAGAGATGCTCCCAGTATCAAGTGCATCAAAGATAGCCCCTGTCCTGCATGCCAGATGGGCAAACAGACTCGGGCTACCTTTAAGAGCATTGCAGACAAAGACTCTTCCCGATGTCTTTACCTGTTACATATGGACTTGTTTGGTCCAATGCAAGTTCATAGCTTGGGAGGCAAGTCATATACGCTAGTGATAGTTGATGATCACTCTCGGTTTACATGGGTGTTCTTTTTGAAACGAAAGTCAGATACTTTTGACATCTTCACTAATTTTGTCAAGCAGGTTCAGAACGAATTTAACTGCTCCGTGGTCAAAATCAGAAGTGACCATGGAACAGAATTCGAATCTGGTGCTATGACAGAATTCTGTGAAGAACAAGGTATCTTTCATGAGTTTTCCTCCCCACGCACTCCTCAGCAAAATGGGGTTGTGGAGAGGAGAAATAGAACTCTCATTGAAGCCTGCACGACAATGTTGAAAGACGCTTCTCTCCCGGAATACTTCTGGGCAGCGGCTGTCAATACAGCTTGTCATGCACAAAACCGAGCATTGATCAACAAGCATCATCGTAAGACGCCCTACGAGCTACTGAAAGGCAGGAAACCAACCATGTCCTACTTAAGGATTTTTGGTTGCAGATGCTATGTACTAAATAATGGGAAGTACCCGCGTACTAAATTTGGTTAAAAATGCTTCGAAGGCATATTCATGGGCTATAGTTCCCATAGTAGGGCATATAGGGTCTTCAATAAGAAAACCCTAGTGGTAGAAGAATCAATAAATGTTGTATTTGATGAAAGAAGTTTTCTTCACAGCAACTCTTCCAGTGGTATTCTTGAAGATGCAGGTGCACGATTGAAACAGCTGAGTCTGGATGAGCCCGCTAAAGATGACACTCCTAAGTACGTCAAAGTGTCCACCTCCACGTCATCTAAAAATGTTGAAGATCAAGATGAAACAAATCTCTTGGATGAAAGAGAAGCCCAAGAAGTAGTTGGAGCACCAGACGCCAGACTTCTAGAGCTCCGGCACGTGAGGGATCATCCTAGAGATCAGATCATCGGGGATCCTCGTGTCGGCGTCAGAACTCGACGAGGTACAATTAACGAAGTATTGCATCTTAAATTCCTGTCACAGGTAGAGCCAAAGAAGTTCGACGAGGCGAACCAGGATGCGGCATGGATTCTGGCCATGCAAGAGGAACTACATCAATTCGAACGGTGCAATGTTTGGACGCTGGTTCCCAGACCATACAAGCAGAATGTGATCGGCACAAAGTGGATCTTCAGAAACAAGCTGGATGAACATGGTGTCATCGTAAAGAACAAAGCCAGGCTGGTGGCTCAAGGTTACAGACAGGAGGAAGGGATTGACTTCGACCAGACCTTCGCACCAGTAGCAAGGCTCGAGGCAATCAGGCTGTTCCTGGCGTATGCTTCACACAAAGGATTCACAGTCTATCAAATGGATGTGAAATCGGCATTCCTGAACGGAGACCTGAAAGAGGAAGTATACGTCGCTCAACCCCCAGGTTTTGTCGACCCTACTTATCCCAATCATGTTTATTTTCTTAATAAGGCCTTATATGGGTTGAAACAAGCTCCACGAGCTTGGTATGAGACTTTATCTAGTTTTCTTCTTGAGAACAAGTTCTCCAGAGGTAAAATAGATAAAACATTATTTCTCAGGGAAGTCAAAGGCAAGATTTTGCTGGTGCAAATCTATGTCGATGACATAATATTTGGATCAACGGACAACAATCTTTGCAAAAAGTTTTCTAAACTTATGCATGAAAAGTTTGAAATGAGCAGTATGGGAGAGCTCAAGTATTTCCTAGGACTTCAAGTGAAACAGTCTGAGGATGGAATCTTCATCTCTCAGACGAAATTCACAAATGAACTCCTTAAGAAGTTCGGTATGGAGAGTGCAACCTCTATGAGGACTCCAATGGGATCCACCATGTCTTTGGACAAGGATGAGAAAGGTAAACCTTTCGATGAAACCAAATACAGAAGCATCATTGGATCCCTGCTCTACCTTACTGCCAGTAGACCGGATATTATGTTCTCCACATGTGTCTGTGCCAGATATCAGGTGAACACTAAGGAATCTCACTATATCGCTGCAAAGCGAATTCTAAGATACCTTAAAGGTACTCCTAATCTTGGCTTGTGGTACCCGAGAACCAATGATGTCGAGCTAATAGGCTTTTCAGATGCTGATTTTGCAGGGAGTAGGGATGACAGGAAAAGCACTTCTGGGACGTGTCAATTCCTCGGAAGAAGGCTTATCTCATGGAACAGCAAGAAGCAGAACTGTGTGGCTACATCCACAGTAGAATCTGAGTACATCTCAGCAGGCAGCTGTTGCGCTCAACTCCTTTGGATCAGAAACCAGTTGGCCGACTACAACCTTCAGTTCAAGGAAGTTCCAATGTACTGCGACTCCTCCAGTGCAATTGCCATTGCCAACAATCCTGTCTCGCACAGCAGAACGAAGCATATTGAAGTGCGCTACCACTTCATTCGGGAGCACGTGGAGAACAAGGACATCTCTCTCCGTTATGTCCCCACGGACAAGCAGATTGCTGATATATTCACAAAGCCCTTAGACGAGGCCCAGTTCAATCTTTTCAAGACTGAATTGGGGATGCTCAATTATGAAGATTGAAGACTACAGAAGCTCCAGACTCGTGCATGATCTGAGGGGGAGCACGAAACTCCAGTGTAAGTACAGCTGCAAGAACTGAGGGGGAGCTAAGGGCCAAACGCTACAGACCCCGATTTACAGAAGCCGAAAAGGGGGAGATTACCCTCTCGGGGCCAAGGCTAAGGTGGCTACAAGCTTGCTCCCAAGAAATTGGTATTGGTAAGGGATGACTCAACTCAATGTTAAGTTTATGGCTTTCATTTCCATTTGCTCTATTCACCTTAGCTTGTAGGGTTTAGGCTTCTTCAAATAGGGGGAGATTGTTGGGTATTGTATCCACAATGTACCTGATTTGAAGAAGCCCCTGGACAAGCTAAGGTCAATAGACTATGTATTTGATAAACTCTTTCAAGTTGTGCTTGCAGTTCCTCCACGCTAAGTGCACACCAATGTCAGGGTGCAGTAGGTCAATATACACGGGTCTGCACGACGTAATCCCTCGTTGAGCAGATCAGTGTGTTGGCCTACGTGTACTCTCTCTATTGGAGTGCACTTACTTTCAAGTACAGGGCTGTTCATATGCAAGAGAAGACAAGGAGCATGGATGGATCAAGGAGCAGCTCCTGGGTGGAAGACGAAAATTCGTCTAAGGAAAATTCGTCGAGAATCACCAAGTGATTCTCGCCGAATCGACGAGAATCATTAGTGATTCTCGCCGACTCCTTCTGGCTACCTCAAAACGGTGCCAAGTAAGATTCGGCGAGAATCACTAGTGATTCCCGCCGAACCAGTGGCCAAGCAGCCCATGTATACAAAGTGAAATTCGTTGAGAATCAATAAGTGATTCGGCGAGAATCACAAACGATTCTCGACGAATCGTCGAGAATCACTTGGTGATTCTCGCCGATTCGTCGAGAATCGCCTGCGATTCTCGCCGATTTTTCCTTGTCGTTTTCTCTGGAATTTCCTGAACTGGATTCTGCCGCTGTTAAATTCCTGGACCGGGATTTGGGGATTTCTTTTGTGGGTCCCACAAACGGTCATATTGGAAAACTTCTACAGTATTTATATACAGGTATTTTGAACGGAATACCGACACAGAAAGAAGCCGAGTGAGCGGAAACCCTAATATCGCGAAATCTCTCTGCCGCCTTCGTCGCCGCTCGCGCAAGTCCGTCGCCACTGCTGATCGCTCTTCTTCCCGATCTCCGGCGACAGAAGCTTAGCAAGGCTTGAGTCTCACGCGTCTATCCAGAGATTCTTTGTCTCTCGATTTGTTGATCGGAAAAACTTCCCATCTGAATCGATCGAGACGACCGATCCTCGTGTGACCGTTGGAAGACCGAGCTTGCTTCGCAACAAAGTTTGGATCTCAAAGTACTACAACAGCGCACCTTCGTTGCCGCCGATTCTGAACCAAGCCGCCGCTCGGATTGCCGCCGCCGGTTCCGGGAGATCCTCTCCAAGAGAGACCAAGGTTGTAGACTCTTCATCGACTTCAAGAACACGTCGTCGAACAAAGAGGAACACCGTAGTCTCCAAAAGAAGTTTGTATCACATGTACACTCTATATTTAATTTCGTTGTAAAGGAACTTTTGTTCCTTGTTGTAAGGGTTGGGTGCAACCCGTTTTGTGGGAGTGTTGACTCTCACGTGAGGAAGGGCTCCTTCCGTTAGTGCAGGGATTGGATTTCAATCCCGTTGGAGAAGTGACCGAGTCATCCCTTGTTGGGGAGATAGGTCGAAGGGGGAAAGTGGATGTACCCAAGTCGGGGAACCACTATAAATTTGCTGTGTTTTCTGTATGCTGTGCTCTTTATTTTCATTGTGCATGTACTCTCGTAAATTCCGCAAAAGCACTACTCGTCACCTATTCCCCCTCCATAGGTGCACATAGTTGACAGTAGGTGGACTTTCAGGCCTCACTTTAGGGTTAGAAGGGCATGGGTGGGGTCCACTTGGCTAGAGGAAGGTCAATTGACCCTAAGTAGGCTAGTTTGACCCATTTAGGGTTAGGGTTGACTTAGGTCAACTTAACCACTTTGACTGCCCACAGTGGGTCCTTAGTGACCCTATGGACTTCCAAAGGTGTTTGGGTTGTTGTGGTAGGGTCCTGGAATCAAGGTGTAGCCCTAAGGTCAGACCTTAGGTTTAAATGTTGAGGCTGAGCTATAGGCAGACCAAGGTGATTTTTACCTTGGCCTTTGTTCACTTGGTCCTTGCTTTTGGTTATTTTGTCATGACCTAGTCATGACAAAACAAGACCCTAGGGGTCTAGTTGTTTAGGCGATGTTACAGACTGTACATCACTCATATAGCTCAGACTACTTCCAGTCCTACCTGAGATCCACTCCAGGACCCTATCTCAGACCCACTCTAGGACCCTGTTGGGTCCGGCGTTCCTTCACTTGACCCGTGGAGCTCTTCTACCTATTTAAGAAATTAAGTAGCACCCTTTCCAACAGTCCGGGCTTTTGGAATAGTTGGTTATGCGCTTGATCCTTCAATTGGTATCAGAGCAGGTCACGGGTTCAAGACCGGGGGAGCGCTATTAAATCCTGATTTTTCCCTTCTACCTGTGTGCGTCCGGCGAGTCAGGCAACCGTGGACATGTGGTAACCCCACCTCTGAGCCGTGCAACCGTGGACAAGTGGTAACCCCACCTCTGAGCCGTGTGGGCCATATGGTAACCCCACCTCTGAGCCATGGGGTAACCCCACCTCTGAGCCATGGGGTAACCCCACCTCTGAGCCGTGTGGGCCATGTGTTAACCCCACCTCTGAGCCATGGGGGCCATGTGGTAACTCCACCTCTGAGCCGACGGGTTGTGCTGGATGCCGGGGGGGAATGTTGGGTCCGGCGTTCCTTCACTTGACCCGTGGCGCTCTTCTACTTATTTAAGAAATTAAGTAGCACCCTTTCCAATAGTCCGGTCTTTTGGAACAGTTGGTTATGCGCTTGATCCTGCAGACCCTACTTTAGATCCACTCCAGTATCCTACCTCAAAGTTCACTAACTCCTACAACACAGCCTTTATAAACTTGGCTTACAACTCAAATCTCAGAGAGATCCTACAGATTTGAATAATGGTTTGAGTGAAATCACTCAAGAGATAAATCCCCGAGTCCTCTTCCTTGACTGTGTTATAAATAGTGCAACTTCTTCACAACAATAAGAAAATATTTCTTCAGAGTTGAATTAGCTTGTGTTGTGTAGAACTTCTGTAGAGCTCTGCTTCTTCTTCAAACTTGACAAAGTTTGTTGTTCTGTGTTGCAGGTTTGAAGGTGAACAAAAAATGTCTTGAGCTCTGCTAGCCGAGTTTTGCAAAACTTAGAGTTTGGAGAAAATGACAAATGTTCTTATAAAAGATGCTCTCGTTCCGTATTTATACCCACGCAACTGCAACGACTCTATCTTTTTTTTGGAATGCGGCATAGTCAGCTTTAATGGTTGCTTTATCATAACTACACTGTATATGAAGTACGACGACCTTTGTCCTTTAGCATGCAAACTACGTTGAATTTGAATTTGATGATGACGTCAGTAGTCATGTTGTAATGGTGGTGGACTTAGAAACTTCTTTCATATTAACTACACAGGCGTTAAGTTATGCCTTGTTTCTCAACGCATTTGTACTTTAAATGTTATCTTTATAAGCGTTGAGTGATAAGCCTTCACTCGACGCTAAAACACTTAGCTGAATTCTGACTATCTTCAGAGGTGTTGAGTGAGCCTTCTTCACTCAACATTTTTGTCCTTTGGCAACTTATCTGAGAAGGCATTGAGTGAGCGTCCATCACTCAAAGCTTTTGTACTTGGCAGTTTTTTGATTAAGGCGTTGAGTGAATATCCATCACTCAACACTTCTAGACTTGGTAGAATTTCTGAAAGGGCGTTGAGTGAATGCCCATCACTCAATGCTTTTGAACTTAGATAGATTTAACTGCTAGGGCTTCGAGTGAACGTCCATTACTCAACGCTTTTGTGCTTAGACAAATTTCACTACATCTTCATCGTGGATTTGAGTGATTGGTTATTTGTCGATGCTTTTTTGCCTCAGGCATTGAGTGATGTGTATTCACTCAATTCATTTGAACTTAGGCAATATTCTGCCTCTCCTAAATATTCTGACTTTTGACCAGCCAATCCTCTAATACATTGAGCTTGTCTAAACACAGAATAACATACATCCTGCATATATGAACTTAGATAAATATCAAATGCATACTTGTGTATATTATTGACTTGTGAGCCTTCTTCAAATCTGGGACATTGTGATCAATGGACCCAACACACTTCTTTGCGGTCTCGATAATCTTAGCTATGCTGTCCTCTGAGAGAAACATTAAGGCATGTATGAGCGAGTCCTGAAGCTCCTATAAAACATCTTCACGTAGTCCTCACTAAGAGCGCTAGCGAATCTTGACAAATGTAAGAACTCTTTCTGGTATTCTATCATTGATCAACTCCCTTGCCTTAAATGCAGGAACCGGTCCTCCAGTGCAATCTCTATCTGTCAGTGATATAAAGTGCTCCAACAACGCTCCACTGAACTGCTCCCAAGTAATCTGAGAGTACTCATAATATGCATTGGTGGAGACCATGAGGAATTTCAACCATCTCTTGGCATGTCCTGCCAATGTCGTAGTTGCCAGGGATATTGCCCCATCTGTCAGACACTGAATCCCGGTAAGTATCTCTTAGATGATGTCAAGAGACTCCTCATTCCAATCTACAGGCTTTGTCCCAAAGTATATAGGAGGGGAGAGGACCCGGAAGGAACTCACCCAGTTTGAGCTTGGGTTTCTCTGTGGAGCCGGAGCCTGCTGGGCTTTGAAATCCTCAAAAATGGCAGTGAGAGATTGGCCAATCTCTTTTAGCTAGAAGGGGGTCTCAACTGGCAGAGGGGGAACAGTAGCCTATAGTTAAAAAATAACAAACATGTTTGGCATAGTCTCATTTTAAGTGGACAATGATGATGTGATTCGACACATGGGCACACCAATGCTTCCGCTGCTTTAGTTTGTCCGCAAATTAATGTTGGAGCGAGGCAACCCAGTGTTTTTGTGGACTTCTTTCTCTTATGATTGTTTGTTCAAGTGATACCAGTTGTAAAATCCCCCCTCTCGGTAATTGAGCACGACCGAGGGAAGATTTTATGCCAAGAACCACCTCCTTGCGGTAACACCAACCCTGGGTTAGTTGCCACCACAAGACAGCAATTCTGCCGGCTAGTACGATCATATCATATTGTCAACGAGAGAAGAAGCAAAAGACAATCAAGTCCACAATCACAACATTTATATATATCAAAAGAGAGATAATGGTCCACAATGAAAAAATAGATGAAAGAGTAATAAGGGCTTAAGTCCGATACATTTCCAATAATAAAATCTCAATTTGTCACTCACTAATACATCTAGCGGAAGCTAATCAAAGATCACTCATCAAACTATTGTTTGATAACAGTAGTAGTGCGCTACAATAACTCCTCAAATCTCGCCTCCTCCTGTTGCAAGTCCTCTAGGTCGTGCTGCGGCTGCGTCACCAGGCACTCCTAAAATAATATGGTCCACCGATCGTTAGTCAAGTACTAAGCCATTATTGTCCTCGCTTCAACCCCGCGACTCCTAGGCATCATGCAGGAGGAAGAAGTGGAGGACAACAAAGCAGAATGGAAAAGCTGGTGACAGGCACTACCTAACAGTTTATGTAATAAGTAGTAAACAACGGAAGTAATAATGGTGGAAACAGTATGTGAGTGACAAATAAGCAGTAAGTAAAGTAAGTAAGAACAACTACACTGCCATCACAAAAGCATACCTTAACTTATATGAATGCCCATATAAACTTATAAGTTAAGATTTCCAATTAAAATAACTCATCATATAAAAGAGCCCGTACTAATTTATATGATGCATGTCTGCTAGGAATGAATGTTTAAATATACAATGCAATGCTTATGTTTCATGCAAGTGCAACTCACCCACACTAGTCGACTCTGTGCACACAGACCTTTTGTTCCCACTCATTGGAGGTAACTAACCTCTCGACACCCCCGTTATTGTCAAACATTGGCTTGGGATCGGGAACCTCCCCACTCCTAGGCTGGTATACACACTACAAAGCCTAAGCCCTCTATATGCCTTTGTACCCATATCTGCTGTACTCTAGAGTCTCTACATACCCTTTGCTAGAATAACTAGTCTTAATTTCCAAGTGAAAAGTCTTTTGGAAAGTGTCACACTCAAGACTAAGCTATCCCTGTAGACCTTATCGACTTGCCAAGTCCACATACTACTGTCGGTGTGATGACTTGGCTGGTATCGAGGACCTACCACATCATACGCACATGCACAGTATCATCTCACCCATCTGAGTCTCCAGCTTGCAGTACTAACAAGTCCTCCAATCTTTATCACACTGATCCCCCAGTGCGCAGGACTAACAAGTCCATGTATCATAACGATACTTAGCCTCCAACTCTCGGTAGTAACGAGTCTTGGCCCAAGTCCACTACATAACATGATACGAGGTTCATTGTTATCTTTTCTCACCTACTTAAACTACTCATGTCTATTGGTTAATTATACTTAGAAGTTTAAGGTGAATCTTGAACTTCCTAAGATTTACCAGGTGAAGGTCTTGCAGCGGTAGTAGGAAATATGATGGGCTGAATCCCAAATCTTCCTTTTAAGATATTTATTGTTATTGGTGTTTACATATTTTATGCTACCCTTCTCTCAAGTTACTCTTGATCAATCCTAGGGTGGGTTATACCTCTCATAAGGGAGCAATGATCTTTCATTGATCTCCGATCTTAACAACTCCCTTTATGGTCCATGTACACTAACTCACATCATCTGCTGGTTAATACCATAGGACTCCAACCAGCATCATATCATGATCATAACCATACCCCAAATCCGTCTATATCCAATTTTTATATCGCTATTAACCATCATCCCTTCGACGTTACTATATGTAGACCAAATGAGCTATTTAAGCCTAAGGCTTGTAACTACCAATTATTTTGATCCAAATATCCTACAATTAATTGTAGGAGTCTAGATACTCAATTATTATAAAAGTCCATAGTTCACCAATTTTCTAAATTAATTTGACCATAATTTAATATTCCTAAAATATAAGTCACTAGTGGATTTGTACAAGAAGTATCACTTCCAGTGGTCCAAACAGTACCGATTAATTTTCATATATTAAAATGATAAATAAGAGGTCTACACCAAATTTCATAATAATCCAGTAATATTTGATAATTAATTTCTAATTATCAAAATCTGTTCCACTAGTTCATTTTACACACGAGATATTATGCTCATCTAATAATTCCAGAAAAATTACTAGAGATTACAAATGTTAGATAATTAACTATGCCATAGGTTCATAATTGTCTAACTATATTTGACCAAAAATTCTTCAATAATCGAAATAATTTACCATGGATGTACAATGATAAAATAATACTATTGACAAATTTCATGATTTTTGTAACTACACATGTCACATTAATTTCATTAATATTTAAGCGTAATAATATAAAAATAATTCAATTGCCAAGCAATATTCAACTCCAAATGTTTTAAAACTCTCCGAGAAGGTATCTTTTAACTAAATTTGTGCACACCCATAATTTTATAGAAATTTATCAAGGGATTCTTGCTAAAATCACAAAATATTATTTTTGGCTAAACACACACCAACCTCCTTAAGCCTTAGCTCCATGGAAGTGGTATACCCCAACATGTAGAGCTCTGAATGACTTGAATTGCTGGCATGGGACTTCAAATGTCATTTTGGACAATCCACAAAAATTTGTGGTCACTTAGATGTCATTTGCCTATGTATTTTGATTATACATATAATACTAAATTTTTCCTAAAACTGTAGGAAAAGGTGCCCAAAAATCCTGATTTTTAGCCAGGGCGTGGCTAGGGTAAATACAAACATGGTCAAAATTTCAGCCAAATGCATGCAACTATGTGAAAGTAACTCTCAAACATAATTATGACCTTCCTAAGGACCAGTCCTAGTCAAACTTCACTAGAAGGAGTTGAAGGGCTCCTAATTATTTGATTTCAAATCCTACAGAAAGTAGACATTCAGGGCTGCAAAAGCTGTCGCTATCAAGTTTTCCTAATTTTGCCTCTAAGGGAAATTAATTTCTATTTTAAAAACTATATTATAGCGTGTTAGAATATATATTAATCATATACTATAGTATATATAAATCCTTCCAGCATGAATCTTAAAGCAATTTAAACGGGATCTGGTTGTTTTCTTCCTTGAGCCTACAGTGGAGATTGTCCCGACCTGGAGCCCATTCAAACTCAATTTCCCGGCCATCCGTCCACCTCCCTGGTGGGCCACCGCCACCACCACCTCCATTGAGGTGGTGGCTATTAGTTGGTGGTGGTTTGGCCGCCAGAGGTGCTATTTTTTGGTGAACCCGACAACATGATTTTTTCCAAATTTCTTCACTTCGCTCGCATTAGATCAGGCTCAATTGAGCCTGATATCTCTCCTAATGGATCTAGGAAGCTAGCATAATGGGAGGAAAAAGAGAAACAAACCTATAAACGGGCTTGGAGGCAGCTTCTACGGTGGGTGGCCATGGAAGAGAATTTTTCTGACGAGCTTATTCCAACCCGTGATCCTAACTCCAATGTCGTCAGGTAAAGGATTGGGCTGACTGCCTAGGAGGCGGAGGAAAGTTCATAATGGTGTGGGGTTGGCTGGTTATAGGAATACCATGAGGGGGAGGTGATCGACCATGCCATTTAGAGTTTTCTTTGATGGTGTCCGACTAAGAGTAATGAGGAAATTAATCCCAAGCATCATGGGAGACCAATGGTTGCTTTGGGGAGATGAAAGGAGTGCCTCATGAACTCCTTGCATTAACACTTTATTTCACCCATTAATTAATGTGTAATTTTCCAAATTTTTCATTAATTATTTAAATGAAATAATGTTAGTGGGCTGCAGGGTGGGCCTTGGTACAAGGCCTTAGCCCATTGGAATTTGGTTGAGCCTTTATTTCTCTCTTAGGCTCAATTTTGACCATGGTTGACTTGTGGTGTTGACTTGTGGTGTTGACTTGGTCAACTGATTGGTTGACTGGTCCCATTAGGTTGTCCTGAGTCCTATGACACCAACACATATTGGTTGTGCCATGGTAGGACCCAAATTGGGTCAATATATCCAAAAGGTATATGTTTGACCAAAAATAGCCTATATTTGACTTTGATCAAATTGGAGAAATTGATGTCCTCATGATGGGGCTTCTGATTCCCCATGGGCCCTAATGATGTTATTACGCTAGGGGTGAGGTCAATTTGACCATGTGAAGCCTAATGAGCCAATTAGGCATGAGTTGACCTATATTGACCTTAATTTGACTTGGGTGCAATCCATGCAATTGGCCTACCAATTCATGGGTTGGCTTGTCAATTGACGCCTCCTTAGGATTAGGGATGTATTGGTGAGGTCAATTTGAGTTGGTGAACCCAATTTGACGTGAATTAACCTAGGTTGACTTGTGCTCCTTGGTGTGCACTTAGTGCTTTATCTTGGTTCAAGGTAACCCAGGTTTACTTCCTTGCTCTAAGTCACCACTCATGCCCTAACACTATCAAGAGGTCTAGAAGGAATAAGGATGTTATAAATAATTCTTTCAAAAATGAATATCATTTTAAGCATCAACATAATAACTATGGAAATTTGTCATATAAAAAGAATATTTAACTAAAGTATGAATGGAGACCCATCAATAAAAATGATGCGCCTACTCCACTCAAAAGAGTCCTTTTAACATTATCTCCCCATGAATTTTCATGCTATGTTTGGGTACCCAAAGGAACCATAACAATTGGCTCCTTTTGGATACCTAAATATCTTATCTATTAGTATCCACCTATTACGTGAAGTAGAAAAAAATCAAAATAAAATTACTCAATAATCTACTTCATGATGTGTATAATGTCATTTTGTTTTTGTTTTGTATCTTTCTTAAGCCAACATGCCATGAACACTTTACATATTTTGTTGTTGTATGACTTACACATATTAAGCTTAATGATAAATCAATCCAATTCAATGTTATTGAATTAAAATTCAACATTTCAAGTGACCTACTTATCTCTCTATATTCTAGCATCCACTATAATGAAGTTTATCGCAAATGTCAGTCAAGTATCCTTCATAATATCACTAAAAATTGAGCGTTAAATTTTTAAATGATATTATCCAAATTAATTAGAATAATAAAATTGAAAAATCATGATATCTATGTAATTGACTACACGGATATAAAATCAGAAATGGATTTAAAATCAACAATTTATAATAAATCCAAACCCCTATCATGATTAGTACCAGAGTTCTCTATATATATATCTTTAGGACTAAATGCTTTTACATGACCATGATCATTCACTCATTCTATGTCTCACAATAGCAGTGGTGTAGGGTTGTGTGCAGTAGAAATGCTAACTTGAAAACCCTATCTTGTCCTTAACCAGAAAGGGTTCCAGTGGGGCCTTGAGATACACCGGGGGAAAGAGTGTTATGTTAAGCGGATTCTTTTGTATGCATATTGTATTAACACCCTAACCTTCAGCATTTGTGCAACTCCTCATGTCGATCTGTCACTTAGTACGAGGCTAGGGTGTAGACATATAGATTGGTTATTGAAATCTAGGGCATACTCATGACACTAATATACATTGCATGAACATTATTACATTTCTCATGTTCATTATAATTGTGCATAATATTCTATCATGAAATCTTGTGTTTGCATCATATATCTCTTCGTGCTTTCATGTTTTTAGAAAAACACAAGTATTTTTAAAAAAATAACATATTCTTGTCACCTTTAGCTTAAAAACTTTATCCGCAAATTTTTCATTATTATTCAAAACTCTTTGCGGTAATTGGTGTCTCAATTTTCAAAAAAACATGAATAAAGAAATTAGGGTGAAAAAAATATCTCAAAATATGTTCTTCTAAGCAAACTGAAAGGCTCGTTAAAGAATTCTATGTTTTTCAGAAATCTATTTGTTATAAAATATTTGAAAATCAAATATAAAATTATAAAACGATTTTAGAAACAAAAATTATATTTTTCCTATATATCTTTGTGTGTTTATGGTATGCTATTGTTAGTAAAAAATAATAAAAAAAAATGATAAAATGGCTAATTACTCATTGTCGTTGTTCTGGATGATTAATTATATCAATTTAAGATGAATTATAGTGTATAATTTAATTTTCAAGAATCTTAAAACATTGTTTTATTTATGTCATGTCATGAAAAGTATCTTTTTATGTGCAATGAATTGAATGTAGAAAGTTTATGTAGAATTGCTTAGCATGCCTCTAAGTATGAGTAATATTTTATGTTTGATAATGATTCACTCACTCACTTATTTTTGATAACCTACATGTGTTCTTAATCATATACTTAAAAGATTATGTAGTGTAATAACATAATAATTTTAAATGCATGAATAGATTACCTATAGTATATTGAATTGATTATTCCAATTCATTATTTTCATGCACTATTCATTGAAGAAAGATGTGTTTTTTTTAAAAAAATTGTTATTGTTTGTGCACAAGTAAATTCATAGTCCTTTGTCACTAAAATAAAAATCAAAAAAATTGATAAGAAACACTCCACCAAGATCATTGGTAATTGTGATCATAAATACTCACCCTCTTGATAAGCCTTAATGAGCATTGTGAGGTTGAGCATATAGGAAAAAGAATTATAAATTGTCTTGTAGAAAACAAATCATAAATACTTTTCTTAGTAAACCATATCACAAAAAAAGTAAAAAAACATAAATGTGATCCCCGAGCACCATTCTACTCCCTGATAAGTCTTGATAAACATTGGTAATTGTACTTTTTACTTATGTGCATTGAAAAATAGTAGAAGTAATATTATTTTTTATTTTAATGTTATGTTATTCATTATATATGTCATGTGTTTTGATTAATCCACTTGTATATTTTATCAAAATACTATTTGTACATATCATTATTTCTCATAAAACATCTACTCATGAGAATTGGATCCTAATGCATACTTATACCATTCTCTAAAATCTTAAGTAAATGCACAAGATAGTAAAACATGACCGCTACAATATTTATTTTCACTTGAAATGCAAATTAGCTTAAATTGTAGTTCTTATCTCTTTGTGATATTTTGAAATCATGCTTGAAAAAATGTAAACGAAATAACATCTCTTGGACCTGAATTGAATTGAAAACATCTCCATTTTAGCGTTAAAATTCCTTATCCTTAATATGATCACTTTCCAAAAAGACGTCTATTTTAAGAGTGAGTATCATATTTTTATGCGCACTACTTGTTCTTAATCATGAATATTTACTTTCTCAATAAATGGTAAACTATGTTTACTAAGTGATTATTATTTGCTTAACAAGTGATATTTTTCTATTTATATCACTATACTACTTTATTCAATCATGCATATTTTGATCAATAAGTGGTGGAGAGATATCAATGATTTTGGTTATTGCATCCCATTTTTCTTCTCTAACATAGACCTTTTTTAATTTTAATTGCATACACTCACCTCTACCCTCTTTTTCTGCTACCAAAAAGGGGAGACATCATGAATTAATTTCTTAATTCTGGGAAGTACATTAAATATTTTATAGAACTCTACTTATGCTTGATCACGGTAATTAATTTAACAAGTGGTAACATGTTTTTATTTTCAACAAGTGGCAACATATATTAATCAACCGGTGGTATCATGCAAATAGTTTTTTTACTACATAGAAAAAATCTGCTTTTTAATACACTCTATCTCACCCTCTTTTGATAATACAAAATGGTGGAGAATAAAATTGAAGAAAAATTGAAGAAATGTCTCATTTAGGAAGAGTACAAACTAGAAAGAATCTATGTAGGAGGAGTATCCATCAAGGCGGAGTACGCATTGAACGCTTATCAATTACTATAAGCACAAACACCATTATTTATGCATTATTTCTTCATAGTGGATTTGCTATTATCAAAATGGGGAGTTTGTTTGAACATGCATTCCGCATCTCTTGGTTTGATAATAATAAATCTCAGCGTGTATTTGATCAGGTTTGTTGTGTGTTTATAGCATGTAGAATTACAGCTATGAAGACACCTTGGTTCCACTGTCTATGAGCTGCCGCTGGGCACTAGTCCTACCGCCTATTCTAGCTATGCCGGCTTACAAGCTAGGGATGACAGATTTTCTCTATGACCTACCGTCCAGCACTAATACTATCGCACTGCGTTAGCAATGTTGACGATCGTCGAGTCAATAATGCTGAGAAGAGGAGCTAGCGTCGAGAAGAGCCAGTAGTGCCGAGAAGAGACGGTTGACCAGACTACCGCATTGCGCCGCACCAGCTACCACGTCGCACTATCAAAAAGCGACAAAAGAATATTTTATGATTTTTTTAATTTGGTGATGGACAGCTAGCAATAACGTGTGAAAAGAGCTACCACCGTACGGTAACCTTAGCGCCAACTGTAGATCATTTTAAAACAAATTTAAAAGACCGCAAATCTTAAGTTGATTGAGAACCAAAAGTGGAAAGAGCTCTGATGGTGCAGCGCAAACAAAGCTATCGCCTGATAGTAGCTTTAGGAAACTCCAAATATCTTATGATTTGATTGAGAAACTAGGAGCATCGAATATCATTTGGAAGGCAAATATATATCTTATTTTCATAAGAAATAATTTATTTCTAAAGATGATGGAAAAATACACAAAATTGAAAAGAAGATAAAAAAGGATTTTGAAGACTACCTGAAAGTCTTGTTTTCAAGGCTACCTAAACACCTGGGGGTGAATAGGTTTCTATCTCTATTTGATTTTTCTAACTTGTTTGTAGATTTTTGTGGTTTGGTGATTATGTTAGTTTGTGCTTTCAAGATCAATCACAGACGACATAATATTTTATAGTGGTTCCCTAATCATGGGTACATCCACTATCCCTTTGAGTCTATCTAAAAGTGTGTTAGAATCGGCTCGCCCTCCAGAACTCGGCTCCTCAAGAGCTTACAACTCCGATCCTGCAGGACCACACAGGTCACACAGATCTAAACTTAGGCACTAAGCCAAACCCAGGTCACAAAGACCTTTCTACCGGCATAAAGACCAACATAGGTCACAAAGACCTCATCCTTTATAATACAGGCTTACAACTCCAGATTCACCAAGAATCTTTACATAACAAGAAATAAAGAAAGATGTGACTAGACACCAGAGCAAGATCTCTATGTCTTCTTCCTCCTGGACTGAGCAGATATCAGTCCAAGCTTTTGCTGTTGAAGATAATAGATTGGCAGTAGATTCTTTCTTCAAACAGCTTCCTCTTTCACTACAGAACTTGTAGATCTGCTACCTCAGAATTGCTTCTGATCCTGCTATAGCAGATGGTGATTGCTTCAACTATCTCTTTCCTAGCATGGTTCTCTGTGCAGAATGACTTCTTTAAGCTCGACGAAAATGGCGAGGAAGAAGATGATGTTTGGCTGCACTTTTTGTTTTCAGAAAACCTAGATGAGGAATCGACTCATTTGCTCTAGCGTATTTGCTTCTTTTTATTCTCAGAATGCCAATTGAGCAGTGGGTCCCATCAACAGGATTGATGGCTGAGATTGAGCCATTCAACGTATTCTTTCCATTTAATCTTGATTCAATGGCTCTTTGCTGTATGTGTGGGCCCCAACACTTAATGTTGAAAATATTCCTTGAAATTTCATAAAATGCTAACAGCTGACCGCAAATATTTCTGGCAGCATTTCCACAACATTTGAATTTTGGTTGACTTTTACTTTACTGATGTCAGCATGACTCAGCAGCTCTGTGGACTTGGACAAAATTCAATCATTAGAACCAAAGGCGTTGAGTGAGTAGATATCACTCACCCCACAACACTTAGACAAAATTTTGTCTGTCTAGGTATTGAGCTTGACAAACCCTGAGCTCCATTTGACGAATAGTAAGCTCAGATCAACGAAAGCATAAGTTCAGTTCGACGAACTTCAAGCTCAGCTCGACGAAAGCACAAGTTCAGTTCGACGAACTGTGGACATATTTCGACAAAGGCTAAATTCAGTTCGACGAACTCCGGGCTCCATTCGACGAATGTTAAGCTCAGTTCGATGAAGCTGAGCTCGACGAAAGCCAAGCAATCCATGTATTTGGACTTAGCCAAATTTCTGCATCAAGGCGTTGAGAGCGTCGTGTGTGTCTTCATCACTCAACGCCTTTTGACATAGAAAAGTTTTCTGCAACTTAGGCATTGAAAGCATTGAGAGTGTCTTCATCACTCAATGCTTTTTGCCTTAGAAACATTTTCTGCAACTTAGGCGTTGAGAGCGTTGAGTGAGCATGCTTCACTCAATGCTTTTTTCCTTAGCCAATTTTCTGCTTAACTGTATCATCGCTTTCTTGTTTTCAGGTGAGACAAACACTTGTCTCAGCGGTTGTGTTGATATCAACACTTCTCTCAGCGCTAAAAGTTGTATGGCGTTGAGTGAGTAGACCACACTCAATGCCGATGGACTTGGCCACATTTTCAGCCGATTTCTCTAGGCTTAGACTGACTCAGCCTGACTCGCAACCTTTTTATTATATGGCGTTTAGTGAGTAGACTATACTCAACGCTTTTGTACTTAGCCAAAGTTTTGGCTATCATCAAGCGTTGGAACCCAAGTTCTGATTTGGGCAAGGATCGCTATTAGGTTTGTTTAGTCTGACCCAACATGTATAGCCAGGGTCATAGGTTTATTTCTAGAGTCTAGGTCAAGTCAGTCAACACCACCTGGATCAACCTTCAACAGTTTGCCAAAGACTCAGCCAGGTTGTGTCGATACTTTGGAAAGGCTGTGTCGACACTAGACAAACTATGTCGACACTTGGGAAATGTTGTGTCGACACTTGAGCAAGATTGTGTCAACACCAGATAGCAAGACTGTGTCGACACCAGATATCCAGGCTATGTCGACACTAGAAGAAGTTGTGTCAACACACAGATCATCTGTCGATACCAACTGTGTCGATACCAGAAGCAACTCTGTCGACACCAATTGTGTCGACACCAACTGTGTCGACACCAACAATAATTGTGTTGACATCAACTGTTTCGACACCAGTAGCAATTGTGTCGACACACAGGACTTGTGTTGACACATTCCACAGAAGCTGTGTCGACACTAGAAGCTTAAGCAGAACTGCTGACTCAGCTCAACAAAGTAAAAACTGAGCTCAACGAATTTTAAAGTGATAGATCTTAATAAAACACTAAAGTTGAATCACAACACAAAATAAAATAAGAAATTCAGAAAGAAATCAAGCAACACAGAAGAAACAAGGACGTTTATAGTGGTTCCCCTAAACTTGGGTACATCCACTCTTCTACCACCCTGGTAGGAATCCACTGCAGGATGAGTTGATCAGATGTCCTGGGCACCAATGAGCTTTTGATAAGGTGCTCAAAAACCAAGCAGATTTTTTGATCAGGTATCTTGCCACCAATGAGCTTTTGACAAGGTGCTCAAAAACCAAGCTCAAACTTTTGAAGTGAGTTTGAGAAACCCTTTACAGAGAGGGGGTGAGAGAGTGATGGCAGTCTTCTATTTCTCAGATCAGCTGAGAAGACTATGTGGATTGATGGTGTCAAAGCTCCCCCTGAGAATATGTATTAGTTCATGAATGCTGGGAAGCTTTGCTTCAGGGTGTAGGCCTTCAACTAGATGAAAATCTCCAGCAAGCTCTATAGACAAATCTGAATATGTTGTCTCTTGAAAGCCTAGATCAGAAAGAAGAAGATGAAGTTGATTTCCTCTGTTTGAAAACTTGTTGCAGAGTTCTTCTTTTGTAGAGAGAAAAAGACTTCCTACTTTTTCTCTCTATATCTCTTGTTGTTATTTCTGAGCCTCTCTGCTATATATCTTTTCTATCTTGCTATCACTTTTATCTTCTGAATAAAAAATATATATGTATCCACTGGGCTAAGGAAAGTCATTTGAATTCTTGTCTGATGCGGCAGAGACATTTTCAAGAAATGAAACTGTCTTGGAAAGGTAACTGACAATAAACCTATGAATTGATTAATATTTAATGCAGCCTCCCAACGGCTATATTCATAAGAATATTTAGAATTAAATATATTAGCTGTAAATTCCTTTACTTAAGCCTTGAATAACTCTAGCCAGCTGTCTCCAATAACTGCACAGGAAATCACCAAAATTTAATCTAAAAATCTTCTCCAATCTGCGTTCGACTATAGTTGAACTCCGTTCGACTATCGTTGAACTCCGTTCGACTATAGTTGACCTGCATCTGAGTTATCTGTTCTCTTAGAGCTGAACACAGAAATAGTTGAACTCTGTTCGACTATAGTTGAACTCCGTTCGACTATTTCTAGACTGCAATAGTTGAACTCCGTTCGACTATTTCTAGACTGCAATAGTTGAACTCCGTTCGACTATTTCTGGACTGCAATAGTTGAACTCCGTTCGACTATTTCTGGACTGCAATAGTTGAACTCCGTTCGACTATTTCTGGACTGCAATAGTTGAACTCCGTTCGACTATTTCTGGACTGCAATAGTTGAACTCCGTTCGACTATTTCTGGACTGCAATAGTTGAACTCCATTCGACTATTTCTGTGAGCTAAAATTACTGAACTTCAAAACTGATTTTCTCTGGAATTCTTCTGCACTTCTTCTGGGATTCTTTCTGAGGAATACTTGGAAAGCCATATGACCCTTAGACTATACATTTTGGGTCAAACTAATCATCCTAATAGTGATCCTAACCCAAATCAGAACCTAAGGTTCCAACAATCTCCCCCTATTTGGGTGAGGATACTATTTACATAAAAACAAAATACAAAGCAAAAAAGATCTGCCTGAATTATAATATAATAGCAGATGTACATGGGTGCTTTGTTAAAAAGGGATTCAAAATAAAAGAAATACAGATAGAAACTAAGTGGCAGCTGCATAAAATCTAATAAAGTGACAGCTGCACTTTTGTTCATTTTCATTCTGAGATTCTGATAATCTCCCCCTATAGTTGTAGCCTTCTGAACAATTTTCCTGAAAGGAGATGTTAGGAATTCTGGACCCAGATTTGCCTTGGGTCTTATTTTTCTTTCACAATAATAATTTGAAATAGAAGAATAAAAATTTCTGTTTTGAAATGCAGAGTTCAACGAAAAATATTTTCGTCGATCTGAGTTCGACGTTCGTCGTTCTCGGTTCGACAAAGGGTATTTATTTCGTCGATCAAGATTTTCTGACCAGAACTCTCTGTTCAGAGATCGTCGACCTGAGTTCGACGAAGAGTGTAGTTTTCGTCGAGCTCCGTTCGACGAACTATGTTGAACATAAATTTTCTGAAATTTTTTAATTTGTTTTGGTAAAAATTCAGTTATGTTGTCAAATTCAAGGGAAGAGATAACCTGATCCTCTTCTTATTCACATTCTGATTCTTCATCAGAGACTGATTCTTCATCATGTCTGCTGCATGAAGCATTTATCGCCATTAGGCAAAACTCTCTTGCTCTTGACTCTTCTTCATCTTCAGTTGTACAGGATGAAGCTTCAGAGTCACTCCAAGATTCAGTATTTAATGTTTTTTCTTTTGTTAATCCAGCAGCCATTGCTGTGAGGGAGTCCCAGATGTCTTTTCCTGAAGTACATTCAATAACTCCTTCAAAAATGTCATCAGACATTGATTGAGCAAGGATGTCCATTGCTCTTGCATTAGCAATCTTTAGCAATTTTTGAGCTTCTGTCCATTGAGGTGATGGAGCAACATTCATGCTTGTTGTTTCCAATGGTTGATAAGGATCTGTCAAAATAGAATTGAAAATGGCTTCATCAATAGCGTTCATATAAAATCTAATCCTTGTCTTCCATAGTGCAAGTTTGTCTAGATTGCACATGGGCAGTCTGGTGCTTGAAAAATCTGCAATTTGTGCCATGAGAAAACTCAAAAGATTGTTAAGATCTACCAAAGGATCTTTTGGTTCAGGTGTTAGCCTGTACAACCACTTAAGGTCTGGTATATTAACCAACCTGGAAGATGTGGTATTTTTAACCAACCTCGCACTGATACCAATTGAAAGTGATAGATCTTAACAAAACACTAGAGTTGAATCACAACACAAAATAAAATAAGAAATTCAGAAAGAAATCAAGCAACACAGAAGAAACAAGGAAGTTTATAGTGGTTCCCCTAAACTTGGGTACATCCACTCTTCTACCACCCTGGTAGGAATCCACTGCAGGATGAGTTGATCCGGTGTCCTGGGCACCAATGAGCTTTTGATAAGGTGCTCAAAAACTAAGCAGAATTTTTGATCAGGTGTCTTACCACCAATGAGCTTTTGACAAGATGCTCAAAAAACAAGCTCAAACTTTTGAAGGGAGTTTGAGAAACCCTTTACAGAGAGGGGGTGAGAGAGTGATGGCAGTCTTCTATTTCTCAGATCAGCTGAGAAGACTATGTGGATTGATGGTGTCAAAGCTCCCCCTGAGAATATATATTAGTTCATGAATGCTGGGAAGCTTTGCTTCAGGGTGTAGGCCTTCAACTAGATGAAAATCTACAGCAAGCTCTGTAGACAAATCTGAATATGTTGTCTCTTGAAAGCCTGGATCAGAAAGAAGAAGATGAAGTTGATTTCCTCTGTTTGAAAACTTGTTGCAGAGTTCTTCTTTTATAGAGAGAAAAAGTCTTCCTACTTTTTCTCTCTCTATCTCTTGTTGTTATTTCTGAGCCTCTCTTCTATATATCTTTTTTTTAACTTGCTATCACTTTTATCTTCTGAATAAAAAATATATATGTATCCACTGGGCTGAGGAAAGTCATTTGAATTCTTGTCTGATGCGGCAGAGACATTTTCAAGAAAGGAAACTGTCTTGGAAAGGTAACTGACAATAAATCTCTGAATTGATTCATATTTAATGCAGCCTCCCAACAGCTATATTCATAAGAATATTTAGCATTAAATATATTAGCTGTAAATTCCTTTACTTAAGCCTTGAATAACTCTAGTCAGCTGTCTCCAATAACTGTACAGGAAATCACCAAAATTTAATCTAAAAAGCTTCTCCAATCTGCGTTCGACTATAGTTGAACTCCGTTCGACTATCGTTGAACTCCGTTCGACTATAGTAAACCTGCATCTGAGTTATCTGTTCTCTTAGAGCTGAACACAGAAATAGTTGAACTCCGTTCGACTATAGTTGAACTCCGTTCGACTATTTCTGGACTACAATAGTTGAACTCCGTTCGACTATTTCTGGACTGCAATAGTTGAACTCCGTTTGACTATTTCTGGACTGCAATAGTTGAACTCCGTTCGACTATTTCTGGACTGCAATAGTTGAACTCCGTTCGACTATTTCTGGACTGCAATAGTTGAACTCCGTTCGACTATTTCTGGACTGCAATAGTTGAACTTCGTTCGACTATTTCTGGACTGCAATAGTTGAACTCCGTTCGACTATTTCTGTGAGCTAAAATTACTGAACTTCAAAACTGATTTTCTCTGGAATTCTTCTGTACTTCTTCTGGGATTCTTTCTGAGGAATACTTGGAAAGCCCTATGACCCTTAGACTATATATTTTGGGTCAAACTAATTATCCTAATAGTGATCCTAACCCAAATCAGAACCTAAGGTTCCAACAGAATTCTGTACAGTTGATAGAATTAATTACAGTCAATATTCAGACGGAAATAATTACAATTGGCAGAATTAATTAAGTATTAATTACAATTAACATTCCTAGTGATAATAGCCGTTCAAGCGGATAGTTATAGAAGAATTAATTATGGATCAATTCCCAATGCATCTTCTACTCTCGGGAATATTTCTTCCGCCATCAAGACTATGGAATTCAAATGTCAAAATAGATATAGAGATAACACGGACACAGTGGAAAGAAAAGTGACAACCAGTGACATGTAGTGATCAACAAGTAGAACACTCAGGCCAATATCATCAAAGCAACTAGAAGCCCTAGAGCAGAGAAGTGACATCAATCTGAAGAAGAAGAACATCCATTCATATCAATAGTCTTCTTCTTCCTTATACTCTCCAGGATAATTCAAGGACAACAAACACCTATCAGTCATGAAGTTCCTGAATCTCTTCTAGTCAAGGCTGCAAGCTTGAAGGCCTATCACCCAGAAGCAAAGCTCCTATTTTTACCTGAACCATTCAACATCTCAGGGGGAGCTCTTTGCTAACCTTAATATCCACTAGTCTTCTCTCTAATTGTTGACAAAGAAGACACCATCAACTCTCCCACCCCACTACAAAATGGGTTGTCATCTCCCTTCAAAAGTGATTACTGGTTATAAGTCACCTGACCAAAAGACTTGAGGATTGGTTTTTGAGCACCTGATCAAAAACTTGAGTGGATTCCTACCAGGGTGGTAGAAGAGTGGATGTACCAAGGTTGGGGAACCACTATATATCCTTATGTCTTCTGTGTTGCTTGATCTTCTTGCTTCATTTTTGTGCTGTGATTTTCTTTATTGAAGTATATAACTCTAATTAGTTTTAGTTAATATCTATCCACATAACTTTCAATTGGTATCAGAGCAGGTTACTTTGGTTGTACAGACTAACACCTGAACCAAAACGATCTGATGGATCTTAAATATCTTTAGAGTTTATCATGTCACAAATTGAAGAATTTTCAAGCACCAGACTACCTATGTGCAATCTTGATAAGTTTGCACTATGGAAAACAAGGATTAGGTTTTATATAGACACCATTGATGAAAACATATTTAAATCTATTTTGGTAGGTCCAACTCAATCTCAGGCAACATCAAGCATCAATGTTGTTCCATCATCTCAATGGACAGATGCCCAGAAAAAGCTGAAGATTGCTGATGCACAAGCAATGAACATCCTGGCACAATCAATGTCTGATGACATCTTTGAAGAACTTACTGAATGTTCATATGCAAAAGAGATGTGAGAGTCTCTCACAGCATTGGATGTACGATCAACTAAAGAAAGAAACCTTAAAGCTGCAACCTAAAGTGACTCAGATGCTTCATCTTGCACAACTGAAGATGAAGAAGAAGCAAGAGAAAGAGAATTTTGCCTAATGGCAATAAATGCTTCTTGCAGCAACACTGATGAAGAAATAGACTCTGAAGAAAAATCAGAGTGTGAATCAGAAGAAGATCAGGTAATCTCTTCCTTTGATTTTTCTTCAGATCATTTTAAAGAAGAAAATTTTAGAATCCTATGTAAAAATTTAATTCAATCTGAAAAAGAAATAAACATTCTTAAAGAGAAAGTACATCATTTATCTTCTGAAAATATGAAACTCAAAGAAGATTTAAAAAATACTTCTAAACAAATAGCCTCATTATAATCAGTTAAAGAAAAAGAAAAATTAATAGACAGTGACAAAATAACTGAAGTTTTCCCAAATCAAACTAAAAATCTTTAAAAAATCTTAGTTCAAAATAATTCGTCAAACCGAGCTCGACGAAAACAACATCATTCGTCGAACAAAGCTCGAAAGCTCGACGAACTATGAACAAAGATTTCAATCTTAACTGGTCTGAAATCTATGCTCGACGAAATAGATATAATTCATCGAATGGAGATCGACGATCTCACTACCATTCGTCGAACTAAGCTCTACGAAAGTACTTTAATTCGTCGAACTCAAGATTTCAGAACAGAAACTTTTGTTTTCTTCAAAATTATCATCAAAGTCAGCATTCTAAAAATCCTTTCACTGAGTGGAAAATCCCTCCTAGGTAATATCATCCACTTGGATACAAGGATCAACCTAAATGCTCTTTCATTTCTAATTATTATAAAAGAGATCCAGGACCCAAGGTAATCTGGGTCCAGAACTTCTAACCTCTCTTTGCAGGACAAGTCATACTTTACCACAATGAAGCAGTGAGATTTGACAGTACTCAAAATCAATAGTCTCAGCCAATATCAAGGATATATCAGAAGCCCTAGAGCAGAGAAGTGAGATCAATCTGAAGAAGAATAAAATCCATTCATATCAATAGTCTTCTTCTTCCTTATACTCTCCAGGATACTTCAAGGACAACAAAACCTATCAGTCAAGAAGTTCCTGAATCTCTGCTAGTCAAGGCTAGCAAAGCTCCTGTTTTTCCCTGAACCATTCAACATCTAATGGGGAGCTCTTTGCTAACATCAATATCCACTAGTCTTCTCTCTGATTGTTGACAAAGAAGACACCATCAACTCTTTCCCCCCAACTGTAAAAAGGTTTGTCATCTCCCTTCAAAAGTGATTCCTAGTTACAAGTCACCTGACGAAAAGACTTGAGGATTGGTTTTTGAGCACCTGATCAAAAGCTCATTGGTGTCAGACACCTGATCAAAAACCTGAGTAGATTCCTACCAGGGTGGTAGAAGAGTGGATGTACCCAGGTTGGGAACCACTATATATCCTTGTGTCTTATGTGTTGCTTGATCTTCTTGCTTCATTTTTGTACTGTGATTTTCTTTATTGAAGTATATAACTCTAATTAGATTTAGTTAAGATCTATTCCCATAACTTTCATCCAGTTAGGCTGAGATAGACTCAACGCTATATGTTATAAGGCGTCGAGTGAGAAGACAATACTCAATGCCTTTGTACTTAGCCAAATGTTTTGCTAGCTTTTAGTTAGGCTGAGGTAGGCTCAACGTTATATCTTATATGGCATTGAGTGAGCTGTCCTCACTCAATGCCTATGTACTTAGGAAACTTTATACTAGATAGTATTGAAAACATAACTCTAGCATTGAGTGAGTTTGCTCCACTCAACGCCTTTGGACTAAGTCGATTTTTGCTATGTACAACAACCACTTATTGTTTCCACATTTCCAATCAATGTGATATCGACTAACCTGCACTCAAGACCTCGAATGCACATCAAATACAATTGATGCGTGTGGCATTGACTTGTTTAACTTCTCAAAAATCCGGGACATTGGGAATAATGGACCCAACAATCTCCCCCTATTCAAAGAAGTCAAAACCCTTCTCAAAAATGGTTTCTTTCCTTGATCAATGACACACAAAACCTACACAACAAAAATAAATATTGAAATTCTGATAGGCTATAAGTAAATGTACCTCATTTTCTGCCTGTATGATGAGCATCACTTACTCCCCCTCTTTTGTTGCAAGGTGTTTGTCCTTACTTGAGTGCCACATGTCTTTCTTTTCCCTTTATCATCTCTGCCACTTGCTAACTACTTGCTAAGTCTCCCCCTTGCTAGGACCTTCTCTCTTCTCTCCCCCGTTTTGACTTCTGCAGAATATGCAGATGGGGGCTGGCCCTTCCATTGGCTGACCTTCTCTCTTCTCTCCAGGGTAACTTACTCCTCCTCAGTAGAAGCATCATTGAACAATTGTTACTGGGGAGTCTGTATGTCCAGCATGAGGAACAATACCTGCACCAAACAAAATAATGCAAAAGGGAGTGCCTGAAGCTATGTGATGAGTCTGATATTTATAGGGTTTTTTGGACTCATCTGGGCTTGTTTTTGCACTCGTGCACCGCATTTCAACCGGTATTTGGTAATATTTGCATCGGCCGGTCTATGACCATTTTGTGCACTGTTTTGGCCCAAGGGTGTGCAATTGAGCATTTTGTTGTTGGGGGTAAGCACATTGTGCTCCCCAGGGGCTTTTTCCAGTTGCTTTTGTTGCATTTATGCATTGCTGGAGTGCTCTCTTTTGATTAATTTGTTTGAATGCAGGTGGTGCGTTTTCCCCCAAGTCTGGAATTCAGGTTTGAGGAAAACGAATGGTTGTGCATTTTCTTAGCACATGATTCTTCTTGATCGTGCGTTTTAATTGTGCAGGAGAAACGTCAAGTGGAGCTCGATGAATTTCGTCGAGCTGAGCTCGACGATCTTTAATCACGGTTAACGCACGGTTTCTTCGGAACAGTGTGCGAATGAAACACACGGTTTTCCTGTAGCTTTCTTGTTTGTTCCAATCTGTGGTTAATTGTGCAATTTGTTCACCCACGAGCGGAATCGCTCGTTCGCGTGTAAAGCGCACGGTTCCACCTGCTTGCCTCGAATTCCAACTGTCTGTTATTACACGTGAGATTTCCTTCATGCACGGGAGGAAATGTCCGTGCGTGAGTAAAATGCACTGGTCAACACTTCTCCTTCCGCATGCTTGTTCTAAAAGTTAATATCGCACGGTTTGCGACACGGTCGTGCGCTAAACCGTGTGTGACCATTATTTCTGATTTTTGTATTTAAGACGAAGATTTCATCATTTCCGAAGAAGGCCTGATCCAGCCCGCCATTTTCTCCCCTTTGAGCGGGGAAACTTCCCTCCAATCGATATTTTCTCTCTCCTCCTTGGAGAGTTGATCCGGCCACCATTCTCCCTCCAAAATCTTGCAATAGCTTCATCTCCGACCACCATTTTCTTCTCCAAACTCCAAACTCCGTTTCAAGATCATAAGGTGTTGCATTCATGGAGATCTCCGGATAAATTTAGCCCAACAACTATTCACAAAGAAGACAGGTTAGTGGAAGGATACGACAGCCCTTTTGGTGCCCGGACGTCATCTGTAGACCGAGCTCGGACAAGAACCGAAAACCCTTGACTCCGGCCGTGAATCTCAGAAAGCTTTTGTGTGTTTGGTTGTATTTCTCCCCCTCCTCTTGTAGTTACTTTGTTCTGAACTTGTGGTTCTTTGATTGTTGCTTATGAACACTTTTTAGTTTAAGTATTTCAGCATGTCTATGTGTTGTTATATCTTAGATCATGACTGTGTTGCGGAGCTTTAGTTTTCATGTTCATGTTGAGATAGTGCCATTCTAACGATTGCTAGAAGCGTTCGCGGCGAAGAGGTGATTGCGACCCTCATTGGCTCATCCACCTTTCATATTACTCTCTTGAATAATTCACCAAAGAGACGCGGTGACGGTGACCCGCAAAAGGTTTATTGGTGTTAAACTTAGGAAACTCCAAACCAAAACCCCCTTTGTTTACGTTAACGCTCCCAATCACTTTTTCAATAATGAAATCGCGCTCCCTACTTGCACTCCTCGAGAGATTAATATCCGTGGATTCAACTCCTCAACGTTATTACTTGACTACGATCGGTACACTTGCCGACACAACAAGTTTTTGGCGTCGTTACTGGGCAGTGTAACTGTTTCGTGTGTTTTTCTTTTGAAAAAGTTTGTAAGTGTTTTTGGTACATTTGAAAATATTTTTTTTGTGTTTATGACAGATTCCAACTCCATTGATAGGTTGAAGATCTTGTGTGTGAGCTTGAAACCGCACATGCGAGGCGAGCTCGCAAGCGTGCCACTGCCGCTGAAGAAAGGATGGAGGATCTTGGACAAGGAGGAAATGGCCACGGTGAACGGGTTGTTGAGGGACAAGAGGTGGTCCAACCACGCATTAGGACAATGTGTGATTTCACAACCCATACTACAGGAAGTGTTTAACCTGGCTTCAGACCGGCCATCGTAAACAACAACTTCGAGATTAAACCTGCCATCCTGAATATGATCTGAAATAATACTCAGTTCTCGAGCTTGCCGAGTGAGAATCCACACCTCGATCTGGAGGAGTTCTCGGAGATTTGCGGCACATTCCGCTATGCTGGTATTTCTAATGACGTAGTAAAGCTGAGGCTATTCCCATTTTTGCTGACGGACAAGGCCAAAACCTTGTTCAATACTATTGTTCCTAGGACCGCTACTACATGGGAGGCCCTGTCCTCTATGTTCTTGGCTAAGTTCCACCCGGTGGATAAGATTATGAATGCCCATAGGGATATTGCAACCTTTTGGCAGCTGGACCAAGAAACATTGTCTGAGGCGTGGGAGAGATTCACTGACCTGTAGTGTCGATGCCCCCAGCACGGCTGTGAGCCGTGGAATTTAGTTGAAATATTCTACTTCTCTATTGTGCTTAATTTCAGGGCTACGCTCGATGCAGCAGATGGAGGCACAATAATCAACCTATCTCATGACGAGGCATTAAGGCTACTTTGCGACACTGCCGCCCATAGCACATACTTGACTGCCGGAAGAAATACCCCTAGAGGGGTAAGGAACTTGTTTGAAGTGAATGTGGTGGTGTAACAAGTGGATGTGAGCCATCATACTTTGGATGGAAGGACGATGTTGACCAGATCAGCCCCTCCTCTAGCTCGGTTTATGGACATTTCATGCCAGGGTTGTGGTAACCCCGGCATCACGCTTATGAGTGCACTGCTAGAGAGACCTTTGCTGAGCCGTCAGGTATAACTTCTGACAAGAGCGTAATTTTTATAAAAAATCAAAACCGCACTGCTCCTTATAATAATGCGTATAACCCCAACATGAGAAATCATCCTAATTTCTCATGGAATCAAAATGCTCCCGGTCAAAGGTGGCTGGGAGGCCAACATCAATTTGATGCTCAAGCCTCTAACAGCCAGTGGCGACCTCCGCATCTTTGTTATAATCAGAATGCGCAGGTGGCGCGTAACAGTGTGTTGGAGGAAATTATGGAAAAATTTGTGGATATTTCCCAATCTAATATGGCCATTCAAGCTGCTTCCATGAGGAACTTGGAAACATAACTGGGGAAACTGCCTCAGGTGTTCTCCTAGCGTACTCACGACACCCTCCCAAGTGATACAGAGAAAAATCCCTGTGAGCAAGGGAAGAGTGATGGAGAGGCGGAGGAGTGCAGTAAAAATGAAATGGCAGTTAAGTGTGAGATTAATAAGATGGAGATGGTAGCTTTATGTGATTCCAGGCCTTCGTGCAACATTCTTGCTTTGCAAGATATTGAGAAATTTTGTTTAAATGTTGAATCGAGTGTCAGGAAGTCACTAGTGCTTGCCGATGGGTCGATAGTAAAGACCGACGGGGAAATTAAGGAGTTGGAAGTGAAACTGAATGGGGCTATTGTAGTCACTGCTTTCCAGGTGTTAGGACCCATGGAAAATACATCGAAATCCATCTTAGGGGTCCCATTCCTAAAAGCTAGTGAAGCTACATTATAATTTAATGCGAGCGGTGTCACCTTGGCTTCAAAGGTCGATTTTCCTTTACCACCGTCACTTCACCCTATATTTTCAAATGAACCTAGAGAACTTCTGATATTTAATGTCTTATTATCTAATTATTTATCTATAGCTGATGAGATAGGTATTTTGCTGAATGAGCAAGTCAATGCTGTGAAATTGGAAGAAATGTTGATGTCAGTTGAAGAAGAAACAACTGTGGAGTTGCTGGGAGTGAAATAAGATTCAGATAGTAAGGAACGTGAGCTGAGCACGGCGGTAGAGAGCGTGTAGAAGATAGACATAAAAACTTATATTGCTCCGAACAAATTTTGTGAGACTATTAAATGGGTGGCTTGGGCTGATCTTTCACCCGCCGCGGGTGAAAGATGGTCCTGGATGAGAAAGATAGACATGCTGCAGAATTTGTTGGTGTGGTTATACCACCCTGGCGATCCCCATCAGTGGTTCTGAAAAGAAAAGAACTGCTCATGCGCAAGGTGCAAAATTTTGCCCGTCGGCGCGAGAAGGAAGAGGTTAGGGGCATGGGAGATTCATCTTCCCTGGGACCTAAAGCTTTCTCCTTGTGCTCATCTCGCGTGACTACGGTGATCTATCACAAGTCAACGTTGAGCTGAGGAGTGAACGATCTCTGGGGGCCCTTTCCTACTTTTTCTAGTTTTATTTATTGCTTAATGCTGTGTGTAACTTTAGACTTTTTTGTTGCATTTTGAACTTACGCTCTGAACAATATTTATATAACTGCTAATACAGGTATTTGGTCCACCTTAAGGATGGTAAAGAATAGTGGCTTATTCGAGACAACCAAATTTTCCTGCTTTTAATTTGCTCAATTATGCTACTATTATTATATGTTTATTGTAGGAGTGGTTGGACGTTTTATCTTGTGCAGGTGGAGTTCGTTTGGGTCGTGGACTTTCTGCTGAAATTAACGCCGAGCTTCTTGTATGCTCAGTTACTGAGCATGGGGTAACCTCTCCCCCAACTTTTATTTCTCTATTTTTATTGCAAATCTTGAATAGGTTGTTTAGTTTAAGTCTGGTGGGGGAGAGTTATGCAGGTTACCTATACACATACACTACTATCGCTTTCATACCAAAAGCACATTTTTATTTTCTATTTTCTTAATATCTTCTCCGCATCATGCACCTGCACCCACATGAGCTTGATCTTAAGCACGAGCTCGGCTCAAGTCAAATTTATTTCTTTTGTGTTGACTTCAAAATAGTGATGTTGTCTTAGGATTTTAGGATAGTGTAGTTTGAAACTCATGCAGTGCTCCTAATTGAGTACTCATAATGTGTAGAAATAGTATAGATTTAATTTTTGTTTACGCTCATAGATTTATACTTTTCTGCATTCGTAAATATTATTTGTACTACTCAAAAGTGTTGAATCTGGAGTAATCGAACGGTGGTGTAGGAATGTGTGTAGCCGTCACTAGCCTCATATTGCTCGAGTCGGGAGGAAGGATCATTTTTCTTGGTGGCTAAGAATTTGCCCCAAGCTACTCTCGATGCTTAGGTGCATGGTTAGTCTAGCATGAGCGTGATGTAGGCCATCTTGTTGGCACAATTGAGCTTTGTACCATTCCTAACGTTTTTCCTCGCTAGCCCCTTTCTGCCTACTCTTCTTTTGATTCGGCTCCACCAATTTTTTCATCAAAGCCTCATAGCTGATCCTAGTCGCACACCCAAGTTGAGCTTTAGGGTTTTAAATTTTCATTTTGTGGTGTTGATGTGGTGATATTCCTTGTGAATATATGGATGTGCTCCAATGTTTTTATCTGCTGAAGTTGTTAAAATAAAAAGATGATGAAAAAAGAAAATATATGTATAAAAATTAATTATGAAAAATAAAAGTGAAAAGAAAATGTGTAATTGAAAGTCCTATTTGAGATTTTGTGGCGGTAGGCGGTGCACACACCCGTGTTATAAAGTTCAAGTCTAGTGGTGTGGTGCACCTGCATGTATTATTGGCATGAGGATATCTTTTTGTTGAGCTCATTTGGGTTTGGTGAGTAGCCTTTCTTTTTTATCTTTGTTTACCTCACCGGAACCCAGGCCCCATTTCTACCCTAAAGCCCTACCGATTTGCACTTGAGTCAAACTAGCACCATGGAGAGAGTGTGAACGGACAAGCATATGGTCCTCGACATTGATGGATTTCTTTGGATGTGATCCCGAGCTCCGGTGTTTGACAATGATCAACGGAGTGGCATGTGTACTTTCTTCCTACGTTTGACCGAACGATTCTCCAGAATTCCATTTTTGAGTAGTTACAATATTTATTTATGGATGTCAAAATTTATAAAATCTGTAGTTTAATTAAAATTTTACTGATTATATTTTCTATGCCCATGAAGTATTTGATTTCTTGCTTTACTTTATTTGGAAATTTCTTAGCCAGCTAGTTGTTTTCTATTTCACAGAGAAATGATTAGCTCGGGAAGAGAAAATATGTAAGTCTGGTGGTGTGATGAGTCTGATATTTATGTTTTTCGGACTCATCTGGGCTTGTTTTCGCACTCGTGCATTGCATTTCAACCGGTATTTAGTTATACTTGCATCGGCCAGTCTATGACCATTTTGTGCACTGTTTTGGCCCAAGGGTGTGCAATTGCGCATTCTGTTGTTGGGGGTAAGCACATGGTGCTCCGTAGGGGCTCTTTCTAGTTGCTTTTGTTGCATTTCTGCATTGCTGGAGGGTCCTCTTTTGATTTATTTGTTTGAATGTAGGTGGTGAGTTTTCCCCCAAGTCTGGAATTCAGGTTTGAGGAAAACGCATGGTCGTCCGTTTTCTTAGCACACAATTTTTCTTGATCGTGCATTTTTATTGTGCAGGAGAAACGTCGAGTGGAGCTCGACTAATTTCATCGATTTGAGCTCGACGATCTTCATGCACGGTTAATGCACGGTTTCTTAAGAACCTTGCGCGTGGGAAACACACGGTTTTCCTGTAGCTTTCTTGTTTATTCCAATCTATGGTTAATCTTCTGATTTGTTCATGCACTGGTGGAATCTCCCGTGTGCGTGTAAAACGCACGGTTCCACCTGCATGCCTCGAATTTAAGCTGTCTGTTGTTACCCATGCGATTTACTTCACGCACGGGAGGAAATGTCCGTGCGTGAATTAAACGCACGGGTCAACTCTTCTCGTTCCACAGGCTTGTTCTAAATGTTAATATCACACGATTTACGCATGGTCGTGCGCTAAACCGTGCATGACCATTATTTCGCCAACACACGGCTTGTCCAGGGCCGTCTCCCTCATTTGCCATCAAAATCAACCCGTCTCGAAAAATACACGGGCATCCGACACGCCCTTGTTTGACCTGACACACCCGTGTCAGCAAGTACATGCCCGTGTTCCCGGGCGTGTTCCCCCATCAACACAGGACCAACCCCAACCCGAGACTCACATGGGTCTTGGACACGCCCGTGTCCTATTTGACATGCCCGTGTCAAACCCGAACATGCCTGGGCTCCAGGCCGTGTTCACTATCTCGTCACTTCGTCAAACACCCAACACGGCCTTGGACACGCCCGTGTCCTAGGCTGTGTTCCCTGTCTCGACACATCGTCGAGCGAAAATGTCGACTTCCCGGGCCGATCGTCGACACGAGCTCGACACGCCCTGAGACACGCCCGTGTCTCCGGCCGTGTTCGCTACTCGATGATCGTCGACTCCAAAATTCATCGACCTCACGGCCAAATCGTCGACTCGAGCCTGACACGCCCTGGGACACGCCTGTGTCCCAGGCCGTGTGCCCCCTGCCAAATTCCAAATTTGGCTGAAAACGCCTCCCGTCGCTCTTTTGAGTTTCGGGGTGTTACAACTCTCTCCCCCTCTTAAAAGAATTTCATCCTCGAAATTACATAAAGGAAAGAAACATAAAACTTTAAACGGTACCTGAGTGAAACAATCTCGGGTACTCCTCAAGCATAGTTGCTTCGCTCCAGATAGCTCCTCTTGACCGCAATTGTCCAACGGACCTTGACCATCCTGATCTCTTTATTGCATAGCCACTTGACTTCCGAGTCCTCAATACGTACGGGCTTGACCTTCGTCATCAACCCACTATCAACCGGCACTTGATCGACCGCGATCACTTGCGTAGGCTCTTTCACCGCCTTCCGTAGCACCGATATATGGAATACATCATGTAGACCACTAAGCTCCACTGACAACTTCAACCGGTATGCTGCTTCACCAATCCGCTCCAGAACCTCAAATGGTCTGAGGTACCTCGGGCTTAGCTTCTTCAAGAACCGTACATGCGAGACACCCTTGAACGGCTTGATCTTCAAGTACATCCAATCTCCAATAGTGAACTCCATGTTCCTATGCTTGGCGTTATAGTACTTAGCCTGGTGGTCCTGAGCGATTAGCAACCTCTCCTGAATGGATCTCACCAAAGAAGTAGCATCCTCCACCTCTAATCTCTTGTACAACTTTGATTCACCCGTTTCCAACCAGGGCAATGGCGTGTGACATTGTCTACCATAAAGGGCCTTGAAGGGCGTCATTTGAATGCTTGTCTGGTAGCTATTGTTGTAAGCGAATTCCACCAAGTATAGGTTGATCTTCCCATTGCTTTTCCAAAGTCCAGAGACACAAGTGAAGCATGTCTTCCATTGTCCTATTGACCGTCTCGGTCTGCCCATCCGTTTGCGGATGAAAGGCTGTGCTAAAACTCAGCTTTGTTCCCAACATCTGCTGCAGCAGCCTCCAATCATTGGACGTGAACCGCCAATCTCGATCACTTACGATGTTGCAGGGCACACCATGAAGCCGTACAATATTATCCACATATAGCTTTGCCAATTTCTCAACCAGATCATCCTTCCTATGCGGAATGAAATGCGACACCTTCGTTAGACGATCTACGACCACCCAAATGGCATCGTTCCCCTTTTGCGACCTTGGCAACCCGTGCACAAAGTCCATGGTAATTTCGTCGAACTTCCACTCCAAAATAGGGAAGGGTTTCAAGAATCCTCCCGGCTTTTGGCATTCTTCCTTCACCAAGGCGCAAGTTTGACACTTCGCCACGTAGAGCGTCACATCCTTTTTCAGTCCTGGCCACCAGAATAATTTCTTAACATCGCGGTACATCTTTGTGCTCCCCGGGTGAATTGAGTACTTGGTATGATGCGCCTCGTACAACAATTCCACCCGGAAATTGCTCACGTTTGGGACGCACAGATGACTGTCTTTCCAAAGTAATCTGTCCTCCACAACGAATTGGGGATTTGACCCATCCAGAGCCTCTATTATGAGTTGCTTCATATGGACATCCATATCCAACGCCTGCCGAATCCGATCAGCCAGGTAATATTAGAATTCAGTCCAATTCAATACTGCTTCAGCACTTTATTTCTTATCAACACAAAATATTTCCAACGCCTCCAACTCCCGAACCAACAGCTCGTCATGGACCGACAGCCAATTGGCTTGGGCTGGGGCCCGATGACTCAACGCCTCCGCCACCGCATTACCCTTACCAGGCACGTAATGGATCTTGAATGTATAGTCCCCCAGGAACTCCATCCATCTACACTGCCGTATGTTCAGATCTTTCTGATCAATCAAATACTTCAGGATTTTATGATCGGTGTAGATGTACAATCTTCTTCACCGTACAAATAATGTCTCCACAGCACTTCATGGCAAAATCACGGCCACTAACTCCAAGTCATGGACCGGATAGTTCCTATCGTGCACTTTTAGTTTTCTCGAGCCATACGCTATAATGCTTCCACGTTGCAGTAGCACGCAATACAAACCACTACCCGAAGCATCGCTATAACTCTCATAACCTTCGATCCCACTCGGTGAACTCAACACAGGCGTCGTGGTCAACCTACATTTCAACTCCTCAAAAGCTCGCACGCACTCCGGCGTCCAAACGAACTTCTGCTCCTTCCTCGTCAAAGTAGTGAGAGGTAACGCTATCCGCGAGAAGTTCTCTACGAAGCGCCTATAATAGCCGACAAGCCCCAGAAAACTCCGGACTTCCGCTACTGTAGATAGCTCAGGCCACTCTCGTATCGTAACAATCTTCGCCGGATCCACTGCAATACCTTCTCCACTCACTATATGACCGAGGAACGCCACTGAGGACAACCAAAACTCACACATCGAGAACTTGGCGTACATTTGATTCCTCCTTAACGTCTCCAAAACCAAATGAAGATGCTTGAAGTGATCTTCCTCACTCTGCGAGTACACCAAAATATCATCGATGAAGACGATCACAAAATGGTTCAAGTACTCCCTGAAGGTCCTGTTCATCAAATCCATAAACACTGATGGCGCATTCGTCACCCTAAACGGCATGACCGTAAACTTGTAATGCTCGTATCTTGTACTGAACGCTGTCATAGGGATATCACCCTCCCTTATCCTCAGCTGATAGTAACCATAATTGAGATCCAATTTAGAGTACACCGTCAATCCAACCAACTGATCAAAAAGATCATTGATCCTTGGGATTGGGTACTTGTTCTTTTTTGTTAGCTTGTTTAACTCCCGATAATCAATACGAGGTCTCAAGCTCCCGTCCTTCTTCTTTACAAATAGCACCGGTGCGCTCCAAGGCGACGAACTTGGACGCACAAACCATTGTTCCAACAATTCTTGAAGTTGCACTTTCAGCTCCGCCATTTCCTTAGGCCGTAGCCGATATGGAGATCGTGACACAGGTTTCGCACCTGGCACTAGCTCAATCGTGAAATCTATCTCTCGTTGAGGCGGGGCTCCAGGAAGATCGGCGGGAAACACATCAGGGTACTCAGCTACCACTGAAATACTATTCAACGTAGGCTTTGGCTTTGCAACCTTCCATAGTGTAAAGAACAGCTCTGCACCAGCA